>JAUEKY010298812.1:2407-13344 GCA_031833965.1 Scyllaea pelagica | reverse complement strand
TTCTCTCACATCATACCAATACGCCTAATTAAACTGCCCCCCCCCCCCCCAAAAAAAAAACCCAAAAAAAAAACAAAAAAAAAAAAACAACAAAAAACAAAAAAACAAAACAAAAACAAAACAAAACAAAACACAACCCCAAAATCAGAAATGAAACAAAAACAAAAGCAGAAAAAAAAAAAGAAAACGATTCCCAACTCCACCGCCCCCACCGTCCCCATCACCCCAAACCCAGAATAACAAACAAACCAAAAGCGTCCTTGTTCTTCTTTTTTACCTGCTCCTCCAACTTATAACCGTTACCCCCACCCCCCCCCCCCACCACCAACACCGATACCATCGCCACATCATCGTCATCATGAATCTCATCACCACTGACAACAACACCACCGTTATCACAAATCCCACCACTCAACATTGCCGCCACAACTACCACACATTAAAGACCAGATCACTAAAAAAATTCTGACTTCCGTTTCTCGCCAGATTGACGAGAAGGTGAAGGCCGCCTTACAAACCACCCTGGATACCTTCGAAGGCTACAACAGCACCCAACCTGTCACCATCGGGTGGAATTACGTCTTCTCCAAGGTAACTACTGCACAAACACACCAACAAACTCCGAAAATAGGCCGTGACTGTGTACACAGTGAAGGGCTGAAAAGAGAGAAAGAAAGATGTGCCTGATTGCCCCCCCTTGCCTGGTGCAGACCGCCTTGCCATCAGCAAAAATTAGTTCTACCATAGGAGTACCTAGATGACTCAGTCGGTCAACGACTTAAAGATATGCAAGAGAAATGTGCAAAATGTTGATAATTAAAATCAAAGCTTCTGCTAATTAGATCCTTATTACATCCAACCTAATTTGCAACAGTTGAGTGTCACTCTACTCCAGCCCTCACTGTAGGGTGAAGATTTTAGACAAGGGATTCGCACCCCTGTCTGCTGTGAAATCACATCCTTACCACCAGCTGATGTTAACATCCTTGCCAATTGAACTATCCACCACCAGATCGCTCAATTGTTAAGTATGCCGTCTTCTATGGTGGCAAGGCGGTATTGACAACACCGCCAAGCCACAACGAATCCATCCAACATATCCTTCTCTCATTTGCTTTCTCTAAAAGGCCAGCTTGACTCCATACCACCCATTCTCTGAATATTCAGTGCCTGCTCCTTGTCTACAACATCATTATACTTGACAACAGGGGACGCTTAGACGGTGGCTGAAATCGAGCCCTTTGCCTGGTGTGACAACGTTGCACATTTGCCAAGAGTTTCTCGCTGACGCAACGGAAGTAATCTAACGCTAACGATGTGAAGAAAATCCAAGGCAGGGTTGGCTTGGAAATTTACAAGTGTAAGTAAGATGTTGCACTGGATGGTTAAAGAAATCAAGGGAGCAGAGATATCAGAGAGAAAACAGGATTTTTGATTTTGTACTGTCGCCTCAATAGAAAATAATATTTTCACAGACAGAGGTATTTCAAACGTTCCATTCCACATTGCCACCATGCTTTTATCCAAAACGCCAACTCGCCTCTGGGTGTGCATGAGCCCTGGAGTCAGTGACATGAAGGCAGGGGGGGGGGGGGGTAGTTTACAGTGATGGTACCTGGTTGCGTCAAATTTTGTGATCTCTGAGAAGGAGTAACTATTTTTCTCATTCATTGAAGTCTAACTTTTTCTCGATAAGGTTCAACGCCCTGTTTCAAGGCTATTCAGTCATTTCCACAGCGGACAGCAATGCACATTACACCATACATATATGAACGAATGATTTAACACAAATATCTCACCCAATTTTATTATACTGTCTTGGACCCATTCAGTCTTAGCACTGTACCCATACTACCAAACGCCAGGTGGAAGGCTTGAGGAAGCACAATTTGTACATATTGTGTATGGAAAGAGTAGGCCGCTGTCCGGGAAAAATTGAAATCCTACCACTCCCACTAAAAGGTCACAGTGGGCTGATCACCTGCTTGGCTTGATGGCGTGATCCAGAGATATTCCGTCTCAATGAGAGTCGGCCCTACACTGTAATGGTAAAAGGGTACTGGATAATGAAATGAAATGAACCTGCTCTATAAACATGTCTTTAATGTGTTTACAAAGTCATTTAGATATATATATGTTATATATAAACGTCAAAAACTGATTGTGTTTTACCAGAATGTAGGAATAGGAGGAGGTCAGAAAGACAAAATATGATTGGGTAGGAACAGTTCACATTTAAAAGCAGACATTGTGCTTTCCATTTCCTGGCTGCTGATTGTATCTTCATTGAGTGGCTCTCGATGTTTTTTAAAGAGAGTGGTTAAAAATGTGTGTAAAGCAGTTTTCGAATTGTTTGCTTTTTTTTTTTACTAGCCTGACTGGGGGTCCGGTGTTTCAGTGCTCATGGCTCTGGGCGCTGAAATTAAAATGAAGTGATGCAGGTTCCAGTCCGTCGGGGGAACAAAAATCATATAGTGGTTTTTATCGCTAAAACCCCCGTATGCCACTCCCCTGATCCCTACACCATTGGTAGGATCTAGAGCCTAGTCTTATTGGTGACAGACGATAAACTTGTAGGTCCCGTGTGCAGGTTGCGCACGTTAAAGAGCCCTTGCCATTTGGAATTAGAAAAGAGTAGATTGCTGTCCAGGCAAATTTAAACCTTACCACTACCACCAAAAGGTCATAGTGGGCTGATCACCTGCTTGGCTTAATGGCATGATCCAGAGAAATTCTGTCTCTATCAGAGTCACCCCTACACTGTAATGGTAAAAGGGTACTCGATAATGAAATGAAATGAAGTTTGTTTCTTACCTGATAATTTACTTCTGCATGAGCACATCCTCATGAACAATACCTTAACCATCTCCCTACACTCACACTCACAAGTCAGCTCATCTTAAAAAGTCTACTCCATCATGCAACACCCACAAATCAAATGTTTTTCGTATGCCCTCATATCATCATCAATATGGCCTCTTTTTATGGAGATTGAATATCCACAATTGCCAGGGTGGTCTGTTTCCTGTGAAGGTTGACATAGCATAGAGAAGAAAGAAATTCAAACAGTTTTATCTTGTTTTCTCTTTCCATGTACACATGGCAACACAAATCATTGTCCCCTATTTTAGCTAATATTGATTATGTTATTATCTAGATGAGCAGCTTCCAAATCTATTACTGCATATTATGTGTTTGTCATAGTCAGTCCCTCGCAACACCTAGAGTGTCAGTGTCACAGAATTGAGCGGGTGTTGAAGATTGATTGAGCGTTACCATACCTAGCTCTTGTGAGTAGTTGAAGTTGTCACAAGGAATACCTTCTGTAATGTGCAATTTAAGGAAGCATTGCGTACTACCTGCACTTTATAAAAAAAATAATTTCAGGGGAATCTTCACTGCTCATAGCACATTAACCATGGAATGATTGGGACTAGCACTTAATCATGTTGGTAAACAAGATTGAGCTCCAGTTATTACCATTCACTAATCACCTATGGATTACTCAAAGTTGATATTTAGATGGTTCTTTTCTGTATCAAAGGTAGTGATATCTGTTGTAATTGTCCTGTGCTCTATCTAATAATTATTACTAATGTTCTTTAAAATTCATTGATTGTAATAACTCTTTTTTTATCTGTGTCAAACCTAAAGTTGTTTTGTTCATTTTATATGTTTATTATAGCTGACAATGATCTTATAGCTGACAATGATCTATGCAAGACTATACCAAAGATATTGATGTTATTTGTAATTGTACCATTATCTAGTTATTACAAATGTTTTACATTCCATTTTAACTCTTTTTTTTATTCTGTGTGCAGCCCACAGTTGTTTTACTTTTATTTTTAGAATATACACACTGCATTTATAGCTGATAATGATCTTTGTAAGTCTTGGCATCAGGCATGATATTTTAAGCCTTTTTTTTACCTTTAAATCATCTGAATGCATATTCTATAATCTTTATTTACTGATGATATTACCTACTTATGATATTCTTTTAATGTCTCGAGGAACATTCCAGATCCTTTTTGCGCAATCAGAAAAAGATTTTTTACCATACTTTTATTTAGCTTTTATTTCATCTGATACTGGTAGTGTCTTTTATTTGTATGGAGTCATCTAAAATAAGTCTTATTCTAGCCTCCTTTAGGATTCTCTGTCAACATGATTCATTATTGTCATTATTCATAAAATATTTTTGTGTCAAATGGGATTTTGAAAGTTGTGCTCAAATATGCCTACGTATTTTGTTTGAGGCAGGTTCAAAGTATTTGTTTTTACATGGGGTGTAACTGGTCATATATTTATATATCCATTTTATGATTGTACGCCTTGGTTGAATTTAACTTTGTTTATTCTGGATAGGAAACAGGGTTTTATTATGAATGTCAGAAACAGCACTTCCGACCCAATTTCCCTAACCAGGAAATAAGTCACAGGGATGTAAATGAAATTATACTTTGAAAACATATACTGCCTATTGGGAATTTTTGTGGAAATAAGATCTGTTTTTATTCTTATATGAAAAAATATAGATGTAATAAAATTGCAAGTGTTAGTCACCGGTAAAGTAAGGCTATGAAACTGCATTAATTTGAAAATATATCTTCAACTCATGAATATATTCTTATCAATTTTTCCTTGTCATTCTTATGGCCATGAAGTACTCTAGGGAAGGAACGAGGACTCTCACGCAGCATCTTATTGGAAAGGCTGACATGGTGGCATTAATTCCAGGTTGATTTTTCCTGTCTAAAAAGGCATACATCAAAGCAGTGGATAGGTTCACCTGCACGCAGTACTGCTTCAAATGTGATTTTTCCAAAATTAGATCTGCTGACCCAATTATCCTCTCGGTCAAAGATCTTTTGTCATGAAAAAACTGTATTTACCATAGGATTTTTATAAATATCAGATCAAAGATTGCTTTCTGAATCTCATTTGATGTAAATGATCTAAACCATTGATTTTGTGTTTTGGAAAATGTGGCCACGACTCTATTCTATTCTAGATCGAAGTGATTTTGTATTTTTGTTGGATAGTCCATTTATTGCATTTAATCATTAAGAAAAGCATCAAATTGTGTGTGTGTGTGTCTGTGTGTGTGTGTGTGTGTGTGTGTGTGTGTAAATAATATATGACTAAACATATATTTTTATATTAGACCTTTTGCAGTTTTATGCTACACTTTTTACATCTACATTGTTGCACAGATTGAAGACATATGTTTATTTTCCTGAGATTTTTCTCAGTAAGATCAAATTTTATTTACACCGATATTCTGCATTTTGTGGTCCGGCATTCTATTGAAGGCCTACAACTGACGCAAAGTCATGAGGAAGATTTGATATTGATATATTGTTTTTAATCCATTTTTATAATCTTTTTTTTTCATTGCATACATTACATGCTTTCTCAGAGTTGATAGCTAGGAGAACATTCCATTTAATACATTATGTCTTCCTAACAGCAATAATCATTTGCATCATAAATGACATTTATACTTAAGTTTCCTGTTTATTCCATTATGAAACCTTTGTTTCCCCTGAGGAACTTTTACATGTAGAGTAGAGGAAGTAAATGCTAGGTGAAAGGGACCTCAATATTTCTTTACCTGGCTAATACAACCATTATAAGAACTTTGCTGTTTTTGTTTCTATATTGATAATAAATAGTTCATCAGTTTATTTGCTGAGGAGTTTTGTTTTCTTTTCCTTTAAGAGCAGAGTTGTTTATTAATTTTCTTCCTTCATCGTTACCACTTTGAATACAGCACCATGCAGTGACCTGTGGGGAAAATTCATTAATTGAAATAATTTTTGCTTAGGGGGAGAATCAGTGGTCATGGCTCTGGCTATGAGTTGAAATGTTATGGATTCGAGTACATCTAGGGACAAATATGATGTGATTTTTGTCCCTTAAGTCCCGAGAAAAACCCTGTATGCCACTCCCCTGATCCCTGCAATATTGGTTGGTGGGATCAAGAGCCTAGTCCTATTGTAATAAATTCAGAGGTCCAGTGTGCATATTGAGCACATTAAAGAACCCTTGGCAGTTGGAAATTGAAAAGAGTAGGCCGCAAGGCCACTGTACAGGCAAAATCAAATTGCCATCACCACCACCAAAAGGTCACAGTGGGCTGATCAGCTACTTCGCCTAATGGCATGATCCAGAGAAAATCCGTCCCAAGAAGAGTTGGCTCTACACTGTTGTGGTAAAAGGGTACTGGATAATGAAATGAATTGAATTTTTGTTTACACAGGAACAAGTGGGAACCATTTTGTTGTCAGGGAATGAAACCCAGGATGGAGAGAAGTTATTGAGCTAATTAGATCCACGTATCGCACTTGTGATTTCCTGATAAAATTATCAGGCTCAGGGAGACTTTTGAGTGAGGGTTGGTTGTGGATTTCAGAGGTACTGTACTCAATGGAGATACGCTAAATTGCTATAACTACTGATCACATTTTGGACAAGGTTGTTGAAAAAAAAGTTGAAATAAAGTGACAGAAAATAATGCTTAAAAATTTAGCATAGAAATGGAGAGAGATTTGCTGCTGGCCTAGTTTGAACCTTTGCTAGTCAGCTGTGACAATGGACCTTGCAACCAGCAGAAGGTAGCAGACCAAGCATTCATACCCCTATTTAATTTTCTTTTCTCAAAAATAGGTTTTGTCTACTTTCGGCAGTGATCCATTCTATAGTTGCCACATACACTTAAACCTTATGATAACGACCCCCCCGCTGCAATGCCAATCCTGCATACTGCCTGAATTTTACTGTGGTACGGTTTGGTTACTGTATAAAGACAGTAAAATAAGTCTGTATGCTGCATAAAGTTGACATAGAAAATAATGCCCATTATACTGCCAGCTTAAAACTGTTGACGTAGATACTGTAATTTACTGTAATACAAAAACCACTTTCATTGTTTTACTTGTGCACTAACCTGGCACTAACCTAATTGGCACAATAAGATGTGTAAATACAGTGGAACTCGGTTATAATTGGAACCCTTGGTCCGAGTGAAAATTGTATTTATTACCAGGCTCTCGTTATTCCAGATTCCAGGTTAAACAACTAATTATCATAATATAGCTGTTTGACAACCTCACAAACTAAGCGGGCAGCAGAAGTTGTGTTGCGCGCACACACACACACACACACACACACTTAATAGAGCCTACACACTCTGTAGTACACTTTGTGGCAAGCATGAATGTGTGTTTTGTCTATGTGTTATTTGAATTAATACATGATTTTCCCTGACGAATTCTCGTTATTCCAGGGTTCTGGGTTGCATGATCTCAGATGAGCTAGATTTTTTCCAATAGAGAGATAATGAGAAAAAAAACAACAGGAATTTGAAACAGTCTTGTTATTCCCGTTGTCGCTAAATATGAAGCACCACTGTAGCACAATTATTGGTGTCCATATTATCATTCCCATCTCTTCATTCTGTCTCTTTCTAAACTTAGTTTTTTCATCTAATTTTATCAATATCAGTCGGGCAAAAGACTTCCAATCAATCTTTGATAGTCCTGAAAAGTGCCAGTTGTACCACCATTTTCAGATCTTTTGAAAAAGTGCTAACAAAAACCAATGGAAACAATTATAATCAGAAGAAAATGGAGATGGATAGGACATGTGCAAAGGGGAGACACAGAACATCACCCAAGTAGCCCTGCACTGGATAAAGAGGGGAGAAGGAGGCGTGGATCCAAGGGCAACATGGCGCAGGATAGTTGGGAAGGAAATGAAGACCTGGGGCCTATCCTGGAGTAGAGTCCACAAGATGGCACTAACAGGGGGGAGTGGGAGTGGAGAGACTTTGTTGTTGCCCTACATGCCAGCAGGCATAAAAGGGCAGTAAGTAAATGTAGTGTAGAGCGTACCAGTGATACCGAGTGAGTGGTGTGCAAGTTTTCTTGTTTTTAATTTTAATGGTTTATTAATGCAATCTTTCCATTGCCTCTGTCACGGAGTCACAAAATAGACCTATTTTGTTCATCACTACATTGTGGTGGTATATCTAAGTCTAAGGGTCCTACATATCCATAACGTAATGCTTGCTCCAGGTGTTTTCAGTCTTATTTGCTTGAGCGTTTACCATATGTACCGTCATGTAAATTCTACCTTAGGGGAACAGATGCACAGTTGAATCTGAGAAACGTCTATTTAACAATATGTACATGTAGTTGCCAGCTTGCTGGAGGGAGTGGATAAGTTTTGTGTAACTTTAAAATTGTGCATGGCCGGATTTTTTTATTGTCATATTGAGAAGTATTCAAAAACTTTAAGGGGGTTCTCCCCCTTCGGAACAAAAATTTAATTGAGAGTTGAGAAATGAATGTTTGGTGCTAATTGACATTTTGGCTTATGAGAAATGAAATTCTGTTAACAAATACTGGATTTTGAATGAGGTTTCTGAAAAATCGAGGATTTTAGGGTCTCCAAAGGCAATTACAGTGCTCACTGGGTTGGTGGATGATAATTTGAAAAATATCAAAGGAAACCTAACCAAATTTGGTGTAGATGTTGCTGTGTATGTTTATTACAATATTATCTAGAGTTTTTTTTTTACCTGACTCTATAAGAATAGTGACAGTGGCCATTCAAAGACAGACCTGGCTAAAATGGAAAAAGCTGTCATTTCAGCCAAAAGTTTGAACAAAATGCTACTTAACTGAAAAAGTATGAGTAATATCACAAAACAGGTCAACATTATTGTAGAAAAGCCATGTCTGCACTTGCCCGCCAAGTTTTAATGAGTTCTGGCAAAGGGCTAAAGAGTTCTCATTAAACCCAGGACCCTTACCCCTAAGAAAACCATGAACTGAGAAAATGCAAACAAATGATTACGTTACTCAATTTCTTTCAAACCCTTCCCAATAAACCTCTGTTAGCTATATCAGCTTTTAAAGAAATATGTCAGCTTCACTTGGAAGGCAAAATGTGACAGAAATGGCAATTCTCTGATCAGTAGAAAGCATTTTGACAGACTCACCCAATGCAGTTTATATTAAATCTGATATCAGGTTTACATGCCGCAACTTGAGAATAATTCTCCAGATGTTACAATCTTCCATTATTATATTGTGACTTATCCAGCCAACATGAAAACATATCCCTGTCTTGTTTTTTTTTCCATTTATATTATCAAATAGGGACTTAACAGCTATAAAAGATGTCATGCTGTGAAATTTATTGTAATTGATATCAAGTCGTTAGTCATACCTTTAGCAGTATAATATCAGATCGAAGGAATCTCTCATAATTTTCTTCCGCAATAATAAAATTGAATTTCGCAGATAATCTATATCATTCAAGAATAAAGGAATTAATCAAAATATAGATATATACACTTTTTTTTACAACTCTGGAGACGCTGTGATACAGGTTTTTTTTCTAAAAGTTCATACTAACTATCAAGTACAAGAACTGTTTAGTGTACAATTCTGTCACAATTATTTAAAAAATCCAGTCTGATTCTATACAGAGTAATAAGGGAAACTTCATATCTATGGGGAATAGATGCAAGAGCCGAGGTTATATCTTAGACTCGCCTTTTATTCAATTAATTCAGATCTTTATCATGCTTTGCACAACCTTTTCTGTTTTTCTCAATTCAAACTTTTCCCCATTGACTGTGCGATAGCTATGGGTCTTAGCAGTATGATGACCCGTCAGTTTACTCTCATTTTGATGTTCTTGCACTAACAAAATTGTTTTATCCATCGTTGTTGTTGAAAAACACAAGTAAATGTTCATTTAGCATTGTGAAGTAAAGAACCTTTGATGGTTTGTTTACAACCGGAAGTAGAGCTCATTTGTTCGGTGAAAGTTGACTAAAAAATACCTTGACTCTTCGCCAGCGCTAAAGAGCTCTAAAAGTTACTAAAAATTCGATTACTTGGTTACTTTTAGATGTCTCTCTCTATTTCATGTTAGAAATAACGTATCCGAGTATGCTTTAGTACAAAAGGGCATGAGCTGCCCGTTTGAATGACTACTAACACACCTAGCTTAGCGGTATATTTCTAGAGGTTACTAAGGTCGAAAAGTTACCATTTCATGTAATTTTTCAGTTGAAATTGAAGGAGTACATCATTTAAAAACCAATTTTATCTCATTTATAGGTAAATAAGGGATTTACAAATGGTTTTTACATATTCAGTAGACATTCAAATACGGTTTTAAGCAAAAAAAATTTTTTTCATAAATTATAAAAAATCTGGTCACCAAACTTAGCGGACCCCCTTAATGAGTTTCCTGTCTTAACAAACCATTCATTTGTATAGACTGGAATAAAAAACAAAGTGAGAACCATTTTCTATAAATTTTTTGCATGTTTTTAATTCCATAATTTCAATAAGAAAGAAGCAAAGAAAGGTTCTTGATAACAAATCAATATTTACTTTTACAACAGTAATTACCAATTGTTCATATCCAAACGACTATCTAGGGTTTAAAAAGCAACTAACAACTATTAAAAATAAAAATAAAAAAAAACAGACAAAACCTGGAGGGAGGGGGTGTGGAGAAACATCAATCATGTGAATGAAGCATTGAGAGATAAGAAATAATACTAACACAAATTATACAGTAATGTAAGAAGGGATTGCAAACCCCCAGAGACCTGTGGACAACCAGTTGCCATATTGTCTGAGCATTAGTAACATTATCAATTGTGCAAACTCATACTCACGGATTTACAGCATAGAAATTATAATTTATAAGTTTTTCTTTATAAAAAGGAAAACAAATATTGAGTTGACAAAGATAGCATAGGCACATACACAATTTTCAGTCAATATCCGTCCTCCATATATCCATAGACATCAAAACCTGAGTCTTTCTGATTTTTTTCCTGTGGGGGGGGGGGGGGGGGGGGGGGGGGGGGGGGGGGGGGGGGGGGGGGGGGGGGGGGG
>JAUEKY010298701.1:0-13353 GCA_031833965.1 Scyllaea pelagica | reverse complement strand
GTCTGGTGCCAAACACTATGTCGGGTCCCTACACTGGCTTTGGTCGGTACAAAAGGGAAATGATAAACAAACAAACATTCTGTCTCCTCATCTAAATGATGCATTTCTTCATGGCTGCAGTCTCATATCTTATGGCAGCCCTCATTTCATTGCAGGCAAACATCTCATGTCACATCAAAGGGCACATTTAAAAAAATATTCCCAGGGCGAAACACAAACCACATTTGCAGTTAAATGAATGCAAATCTCTACCAGTATGTATCAATGATACGGTCTAAAGAGAGACAAAAGTTCCTGCAAAAAAAAAAAGAATATGAAGTAAAAATTCAAGATTACCTTGTCAGAGGCAACCTTTTCTGTGAGACCAGAATCAACCATTTTCTTCAAAGTCTTTTCTTTACTTTGGGCCTGTCTAGCAAGCTTGGCACTGCCATGTCCAAATCTGGCAATGTAGTTCTATATGTAAAACAAAGAAAAAACAAACCATTGAATAAACAAATAAAACATTGGGCATGTTAGAATATCTCAGCCAGCCGCATTGTACTGCCACTGAACCAACCAGCCTGAACACTGTTTTCCCATGATATTGAATGTCAGACAGAGGAACTGTTACTACTGAGCTGACATTTTTTTTCATCTTAGATTAAAAACAACCGTAAATCTAATCCACGACTACAACCCACTGGTTCCTAGGCAAACATGCAACAACTTGAACCAACAGAGCTGGTGCCTTCTCAGCAAAGGAAATGATGGCATTCATTATATAAAAACGTTGATTCAACTGTCTTACCCGATTACACCCTTAAGGTTTAGCAGAAAATTCAGTCCATATTCCTGAGCAAAGGGGAAAAACTCCGTAAAATTTCAGAGTGGACATAAAAAAAAAAATCGTTAGATTAAGAAAAAAGCATGTAATCGTAAAAAGTTTGTGTTTATTGCGTAGATAAAAGATTGAATTTTTATCTGCACATATTATTTAATTGATACCATGTTGTTTTGTCCAATAAAAAAAATATAAAATGCAAAACAGGGAGTTTTTTCCCCTTTCTATTCTTCCGCACAACCTCTAATCTCCAAAGTCCAGCTAAATTCTATTAACTGCTGAGGTAATTTGTAAAGCAAAAGTCCTTTGCAAAGATAATTGGCAAAAAAGCATTTTTTCATCAATTTCGATGTCTGATTAACCCTTCGATCTCAAATGCATGGCTTGAAGAAAGCAATTACCGGGGTCCATAAAAAAAAAGGAGAGGAAAGAAAGCATATTTCAGATACCAGCAGTCCAATTTTGACGAAACAAAAACTAGAATAAAGCCCTGAATTTCAGCAGTCAATACATTATTTGTTATTTAGCTGCCATTTCACACTAGTAGTAAGCAGGCGCTTTCAGTCAAAGTAGGGTTTTTGACAGTGGTTTTTTAGTGGGCTCTTTTGGTCGAAGTAGGGTGTAAAGGGTTAAACACATGAAAGAAATTTACAAAAAGAAGCTCAAAATTGTAGGCCTACTCACCTTCATATGGGCAATCTGATCTTGCTCCCATTTGTACTTTTTCATCTGATTTTCTTCCAATTCATAACGAGTTTGCACATAAGCATCATAGTTACCCTGTGAAATAAAGAGAAAAAACACAAAACATTTATCTAACAACTAATATGACCAAGCGAGATAGAGCAAAATTTCTTAGCATCACAGACAATAGCTAAAAACAGAGCTCTATTTTTTTTAGTCATTGTATGATTCACATTGACCCTGAAAGCAGACAAGAATTTAACACGGCACATATAAATAGACAAGCCCCGAAATGAGAAATCTTTTTTTTATCTACTCACTATTCTAATATCTAATCTAGACTGGAAGCCTAGGACAACAGGGAGATGTGCTGATATTTAACGAGTTATAATACCTTGCCAGGAATAACAAAGACAATGGCTCTTTCACAAACTGTATCAACCAAACAAAGCCATATAATAAGGTATTACAGTGAAAACTGCTTCCATTCAAAAGATTCCCTAAAAACAAATATATCCTGTAAAGATTTATGTCAGAGTCATAGAGATGAGAAGTCAGAACTCAGTCGCTCAAAGGTTTAGCAGCATGGCACCTGGCTGAGCTACAGCCAGACACTCAACCTGTGAAATGTCATCATGCTTCTCATTCGGACATAAGTTGGAAACGTTTCTCTCAAATAAAAACTAAATATAATTAATACTATAGTGGAGTCTGCCTGGTAACAGCTGGGTAAACATAATCATCTTTTTCCTATATGCACATGTGTCGCTATGTGTGTATGTGTGCGGTTAAAACAGAAGAAAAGCATCCAACTGAAAATTTCAAGAAAATTTTCAGTCAAGAGTTTTGTCGCAAATAACACTAGAATTAAAAGCAAAGAAAATCCTGGAAATGATTACATCTCAATCTCAATCTCACTGAGGGAAAAGGCATAGAAAGTCATGTCAAAACAATCAGGGTGAGAAGTCAGTAATCAGTCGCTCAAAGGTTTGAACAGCATCGCACCTGGCTGAGCTACAGCCAGACACTCTACCTGTGAAATGTCATCATGCTTCTCATTCTGACATTAGTTGGAAACGTTTCTCTGAAATAAAAACTAAATATAACACTATAGTGGAGTCTGCCTAGTAAAAGCTAAGTAAACATAATTATTTTTTTCCAATATGCACATGTGTCGCTATGTGTGTATGTATGTATGTGTGCGGTTAAAACAGAAGAAAAGCATCCCACTGAAATTTCTAGAAAATTTTCAGTCAAGAGTTTTGTTGCAAATAACACTAGAATTAAAAGCAAAGAAAACCCCGGTATTGATTACACCTCAATCTCAATCTTACTGAGGGAAAAGGCGTAGAAAGTCATGTCAAAACAATCAGGGTGAGAAGTCAGTACTCAGTCGCTCTAAGGTTTGAACAGCATCGCACCTGGCTGAGCTACAGCCAGACACTCTACCTGTCAAGTTTCATCATGCTTCTCAATCTGATCAGCGTGGAAAGCACTCACTGTCACACCCCCCCTCCCTTCCCTTCTCATTTTCCCCACAATAAAAGTTCCTAGGGAACATCTAACTCTTGTTTCTTGAGGGTTTTACGGCGCTATCAGCACAATTTAGGCCATGTCATCATCTAACTCAATTCCAGGCTTTCAACAACAAAGGCAAAGACACACCCCCTCCCCCCAAAGTACAATGTAATTCATTTGCTTGTTTTTTGAGGGTTTTGGGGCGCTATTGGACAATAAAGGTGTCTATTTACAGTAAAAAAAAAGCATCTAGGGCTGTTTCCACAAAGGCAAGAGTTTAATAAAAAAGTGGCCTTTAAACCAAACAAATCAGTAAGATAACATCCCCAGCCATCCCAAGAAAGAGGCAAGCTTGTATCAGTGGGTGTTTTGCATTTACAGTAAAAATGTGTCAGTTGAGGAACTAATGAGCTTCCGGTAGTTACTAGAAAGCTTTCAACCAATTAACAAAAATCTAGATTTTACTTCACTTTTGAAGTTATTGCAAAGGATCGTTGCATTTTAATATATCATGATGAGTAAGTGAACGCTTGCCATTTGACTTTTGTAACCTTTGTGTACGATGTAAGCTTGTGCTGTGTGAATTGTGCCAGCGATAAAGCGCATTGAGCTTAACTCTGGTAAGGAAATGCACTGAATAAATGCTATTGATCATTATTATGACTATACTTTAGTAATAACTAAATCCAGAAGTAAAGATTAACAAAAAAAAAATAATAAAATAAAAAAAATAAAATAAAAGCAAATAACAAGCCTAAGAATCCCTTTACTTTGGTTTTACTAAAATCATATTCTGCTAGGCAAACAAACAGATGATTACCAAGACATGACAATGGTAGTAGCACATCCACTCCCCAGAGTCAGTCAGTCTTTACAACTGCCATTCAGTAAGAGGAGCCAGAACTGAGTTGCTGGAACCGTGGCACCAGGCGGGACCTAAGTCTGGTTCTCTACCTATAACAATCATTTCATCCTGCTCCGCTAACCTATATGGAGTTGGGGGATAAGTCAAGCAAGATCCATTTGATAATGTTTTGCCTTGTAATTCAATATATGTGATAATATGGAACTCTTTAAGCAGAAGAGCAGATTTGAATTCCTCAAAAAACAAAAAAAGTATAGCGACCGCGCCACCCTCCCCATATTAAGCAGTTCCATGAGAAGCAAAACAAAACCAAACTAAATCTTTAATCCCTTTCAAGGTTTTCTCTAAATAGTAGTCACCTCTCCCCCCAAGTAAGTTCTTATTCATCTTATAAGTAACTAAAAGCAGAAAACATTTTATATGCAATTTCACCTTAAAACAAATTCTTAATTTCAGACTTGCCAAATTTTTGGAAACCCAGTGCGAAACAGTTTGATAGGCACAGAAAAAAAAGGAGAAAAGAAAAGAAAAAAAGGGCTATTCATTAAAAGAGTCAGGAGGTGCCTTTAGCAGCAAATAAAAGTAATAGGGCTGTAAATTGGTTCTAAAAAATTGTCTGAAACTTTCAACCATGAAAATATGGGCAAAATGCATACACTCATTCATATCATCAATAATCACACAATAAAGATGACACAATAAGAATAACCAAATTCTGTTTGAAAATAATTAAGCGTTATGCTGCAAATATCCATATATGACTGCATTGTCATAATTCCATTATCAAAATCAACAAGGTGGACAGAGGGCAGGAATTTGGAAAATGTCAAAAAAAAAAAATACCCCGACCTAACACACTTGCTGTGTGTTCTGGATATCATTATGAAGTACTGGACAGAGAGAAGACAAGAGAAATTGCAGTCAAATTGTTGCTTTTATCTTTGTACTCCAGCAAACACACTAGTCTAACCTACTTTTCATTTCACATCCTTTTCAATGATTGGTGGACTAAAAAGAGTGCTGAAACTTCCTTTCCTTGTTTATATTTTTGTTCACGTGAGAAAAATCCCTGTACTTCATGTCTAGATGTCTTGCATTCCGAATTCCGACACTCTATTCGCGAAAAGAAATGTAAAGAGGAACGGATTATTTATGTATATCATAAGCAAAATATCGCAAAATACTCCAACCTACATACACATTCGCTGTGTGTTCTAGATTACGTCATGCGAAGTACAAGACAGATAGAAGGCAAGTAGCGGAGGTTCCATGTGTATCAGACCGTCTGTTCAGCGGGCGATGAAGTGAGAGAGAGAGGGCCTGCGAGTCGCGAACAACGCATGACGTGAGGCTGGCTGTGTGTGAGTTGCCAACTATGGGGCGATGGTCCAGCGTAACGTTATGACCACCATTGACCAGCACACACGGTGTGACGATGTATCTACCAGCGCCACAACGAAAGAGGTAGCGAGAATAGGCTTCTTGGAAATTACCGATAAGTTGTAAACTGTAAATATAGAGACATTGTGTCGGGAGAGCATGTCAATAAAAGTGTGTTGATTTTTTCATTCTTTTATCTTTGGGTAAAGAGACGGCGCTTCGGCCAATGGTTAAGAAAAATTCTGAAAATTTTATAACTGGGCTTTAGACTATAGTCTGAGGATTTACAGCCCTGATGTAATCAAAATAGTCATGACTTGGGATGTTGATGAAGATGTAGCCCACATTTCCAACCTTGGTTTGTGTATTTTTAAACTACCATATTCTGTTCTCTCTGTTGGGTGTTCCTGCAAAATTATGGACATTTGGCAGGTCTGGAATATGTATCAAAGAAAAAAAATCTAAAAAGTACAGAGTGGTGTCTTCTTTTATAACATGAGCATAAAAGACTTTTAAAATTTCCTTTGGGTTATAAAATGCTCAGGAATATGATATGGTGTCATAACTCTAAAGGGCTTTAATAAATGCTGTAATTTTTCCCATCCTAATGTACCTTGGTTATGTAAAACTTATTTCAGAACCTCTAACATGATGAGAAAACCCAAAACTTCAAATCATAACCAAAAGCATGGAGTCAGTTTTTATTTGCTTCAAGGATTCTGAACATCGCACCTTGCTCAATCATTCTGATGGATGAGAGCTGAGGCACTAAAACTCGGCCTTTCATATCATCATGCTCCATATCATAATAAAATAAAAACTAAGTAACAAGTTTCAATCTAAAAATTTGCACAATACAAGAAACATACTTACACCATAAACTTTGAGTTTCTTCAGATTCATGTGAATAATATTGGTGCAAACACCATTGAGGAAATCCTGAGAATGTGATACTATAACTAAGATCCGAGGATATCTGGAGAAAGAAAAGAGAAGAAAAAAGTCAAACAATAAGTTCTTTCAAAATATATTCATCTATTTTATCATGTTAAAGATGTTATTGTTCCAAAAAAGTTCAAATACATAAAAATTTTCTAAAACAAGAAACAGAAGTTTAAAAGCTTCCTTGTAAGTTATTCCCATTCCAGCATCTGACATAAAACTTATCTGTCAGTCAGTTTGGTAAATACCCCCCCTACCCCTCAAAACAAACAAACCAAGCACCAAAAAAACAAACAAACCAACCCAACCACAACAAAAACCCAGAACACACACAAACTATCCTAAATCAGTTTATAAAAACAGTGAAAAAAATGGGGGAAGTTACGTTTTGAGTTCTTCCTCCAGCCATACACAAGCATTAAGATCTAGATGATTCGTAGGTTCATCTAACAACATGAGGGCCGGTCGTATAAAAAGTGCCCTGGCAAGAGCTATCCTCATTCTCCATCCTCCAGAAAAGTCTTTAACCTGATGAAACAACAAGAACATTTTTTCTCTAATTACCAAGTGCTTCGATACTATGACATCTTACAAATAGTCAGCTTCTCTTCAGATTGAAGTATGAATAGAAAAATAAAAGATGAAATAATAAAATATATATTTATGCAATGCCTGCTGTGGCCAAGCAGCGTATCTTTGTAGATAAGGCTGCAATTCCAATCTCAGGCTACATTAAAATTTGTTTGACCTCCCTACATGTACACCTCAATGTATATTTTCTTTGAATCATTCAAGGGGAGGCTAGCCACTTGCTTGTCTTAATCTCTTGGCTCAAAGAGTTTTTCTGACGTTTGTTTGATATCAGATTGGGTTTGTATTTTTACTTTTTTACACTTTCTGGTATCAAACATCGTGTCAGATCCGTACACTGCCTATTGGGCGGTACAGCAGGGTATCTGATAACAAAAAAAAAACATTTATGCAAGACAGCAGCATGTTTCGCAAGAGAATGTCTACACCAAATAACATACATACCTTTTTCAGTTGCATTTGCTTTGTAAAACCTAAGCCTTTAAGAATATAGGCTGCTTTTGTTTCTGCTTTAGATGCGTCTAAATCTTCTAATCGTTCATATATATCCATCAATCGTTCATGGGCTTCTGCAAAAGAAAAAAAAGAAAAAGGAATGTTAAAAGATAGGGGAGGTATCTCATCTATATATACACTAACCTCAAGTACTTTAATAAAAGACATTATGAACAAAATGAATAAATAGCAGATGACGCTCATTTCCCAAATAGACACCTTAAATCATTACAACCTACATGACTCTGTTCGTCCAAATGAAATAATGAACTGCAAGTGTTATCTTGACAACAAGGATAACATGTGGAGAATTAAAATATGATATTAAGAGGGAGGAAATATAAAAAAAAAGAATAACTAACTGAGGAAATTCATAACTTCTATTATTCTGAAAGATTTACATCCCTGAATATCAGAAAAATCATCTCCAGTCTGTGATTCTTATGCCCTCTTTGAGACCACAAACAAGTTAGTTGGTAAAAAAAAGTGAACTTTACTACTACTGTAGTCTTTTCAGTTATGTAATGCTCAAATAGAGCCTGGTTTGTTTCTTGCAATAATTCCTACCTTGTGTAGAAAACAGTCTCAGCTTAATAATAACACAAAGTTTTCAATTAATGTTTTGCTTGTATGAACATACCACTATCTTCTTTGTGGGCAATTTCTTCAGCTTCCTTCTCTAAACGTATTCTTTCTTCGTCCACCTCCATTACACTCTCAAGTGCTGTTTTATCACTTGGTGCCATTTCACGTCGTAGCAAGAACGTGTCCGCATGGTCTGGAACAGGCAGCTCATGTGAGCCCAGGGCTGCCAGTAGCGAGGATTTTCCTGCAAAGAATTTTAAAAATTAGTCAGACCAATGAGAATATGAAGCATTACCTGTAAAATACTATCTATGACTATGAGCATGTATTCATTTTGAAATATTGATAGGAACATTGTTTTTTTAACAACAAACTGACCTAAGAAGAGGAAAAACCAAAGACATTTTAACATGGATGAAAACAGCCATGAAAAAAAATTGACGATGTCACATTTCAGGAAGGAGTATAATGCACCCAGCAGAATCTTTTAAAGTATCCTTTACATCTTAGCGAGGGGATCTAAATTTAACAAGGTAGAATCAGGGGTCAAAATGAAGTGGACTAAAAATCACGGCAAATAAAGACTTCTAGCAGAAAAAAAACCCTGCAACAGGAAAATCAATGTTAAAAAAAACCCTGCAACAGGAAAATCAATGTTAAAAACAACCATTTATATGGTTGGAAACAACCTGGAAAGGGTATAAAAATCAATCAAAATTTCTGGCAATGTCAAAGAAAACAAAAAAAAAACAACCAAAAAACAACATAAGGTGATATTTGACCCATGGGAGAATCTGCAAGTATGGAATAAGATTACATTAAAATTTTCCTCTAATTCTTATGGCGCTAGGTCCTTTTAGATGGGCTTTCATAGGGGTGATATTTTACCAAGGGTGGTTTTAAAAATGGCCATGTAATTTTAAATTCAAAATACTTCACAAGAAAACAATTTTCTAAACTCGGGGGAATTGACATAAATCTTACCACATCCATTGAGTCCAATTAGGCCATATCTTTGCCCAACGTTCAACTCTAAATTAGAGTCCATCAGGAGCTCTGCCCCATGAAAGAGCAGAGTTAAATTTTGTATATGAACATCTCTGCTGTCTGGATGGGAAGCTAGAACACCTGTGCATGATCTGTGTTGAGCAGCAAGGGTCATCTCATCTATACCTTGTTCGATTGCTTTGGAACAAGAAATGATATGAAAAAAAGAAAATTTAAAAATTGTGCACAAAAAATGTTCAAGACAGTTACTACAATACATATCTCTAACACTATGATATTTTGAAGACCACATTTTCAGTAGAAAAATTCACACTATTTTTTCTTTTAGTTCTATACTTATTATACTTTGACACAATGATGGTAATATTAATGTTATTGTATGTAGTTGTAATTAGATATATATGAGTGAAAAAGACTTTATATGGAATCAAGTTGAAAAAAGAAAAGAAAAAACATCCAATGACATATCTCATTACTTCTAAAATTGAAATTGCTAATTGCTTAACATTTAAGCAGTCTCGCTGCCTACTTTCACTTATGGAGCGTTTTAATTATTCTCACACCACTACTAACCTGATACCCCATTTGATACACCGTTAGTGCAGACATCGCCGTTCCCGTTTTCTTCTGCGGCGGCTTCTCCATTTTCCTTAGTCTGAGGTTTTCTTTTCCCAGCAGTTTTTGCTGCTTCTTTTTTCTTTGCATCACGTTTTTTCTTTGCGTCGGACGGCATTTTGAATTAAAACCTATATTTGAAAGAAAGACAAAAAAACAAACAAAACCCCCTGAATCAAACACTTAAATTGACATTAACTTAAATGGAACAGAACCTTAGCTAGATTGTAGTTCAATCCTTAAAAACAGAAATTAATTCTTTATCCAATCAAACTTATTCAAATTGTGTGATGCATGACAGAACTTCAAACCAACATGTAGTCTAAACGGCTCTATATAGTTCATATCTTGTATGATCGTATGAGAATCATTGGTTATCAGCTCTTTTGGATCTCTGTTCCTTGAAGAAATAAAATATACATCTCAACACATGCGTATTAAGGGTAAAAAAAAGCTTGATAATCATATACATGCATTAACGTTATGCGAGGCAAAATTGTTCACCTAAAAAAAAAAAAAAAAAAAAAAGAAGAAAAAAGATCCATCAAAAGCCACAAAAATAGCCAGCAGCAATATTAACATCACCTACAAAGGAACAGTTGCTAACAAAATCACTAATTACTAATGATGTGCCATAACCAGGATTGTAATCGGGTGTTGGCTTAAAAGCCTTAAAAGTCTATCCCCCTAACCCCTTTGAATTTCACCGAACGCGCACTATCACAATGGCTCTTTATGTGGAATCTATTATCTTAGACCAAAACCACAGAGAGTTTCTGTGTATGATATTTTGAACCCAGTCCCAGAATGGTTCTGCCAATTGGACCATATATTTGCCTGAGATTTAATTTTTCATCTCAATGTGGTCTTGACTAGTCTGGTTCTACCCCACATTATTAAAAATGATGTGATGTCAGGTGACCAGTCAATGTAGGAATCATATTCCTATGGTGGCAAATTCAATTCATTCTGACAAACCCGGGTTAGCTCACTGATTCGTCAATGTTTTTAAGGGTTTCCTATAAACTTAAAGACAGTCTATCTAGATAGTAGAACTACTTGTCTTGATGTCTATTTTTGGTGACCAAACCCTTTCACTTTCTGTCCTCTTGATAGAAAATGTGAAGGGATCAAGAACTGTCACAGCCTCAGGTGAATTTAATAAGTAGATTATTTCCTCTCACAACATTATAACCCTAAAATCACATAACTCTAGCTTCATAGAGTCTTAATCACAATGATGTATAGAAAAGAAAGCAAAACTTTCAGACAAAAAAGTAGATCAATAGGTGACAACACCTCTTTGTCGAATCTCTCCCGCCAGGCATGTTCGACAAGGCTGAAAGAAAAGAAATCAAGTTGAAGCGGGAAAAAAAACCAATGTTCTCAAATATCATGTAAAATTTTAAGTATCTGGACTAAAACAAGGTTTATTCTATCGATTAAATAATAGATCTGGCTACCTTAAATGTTGACAGACGAATAAATCGACAGTGTGGCCTTTCAAGACGTAACTCCTCAGACCATGCTGTTGAGAGGAGAGGCGGAATGGGAGAGCGGAAAATTTCGGCACAGTGACCTCACAACTACCTCATAGACAAAAATAGACACATGTGCGTCATTCATTTTTTCTTTCATTATCTGACATGCCGGTAAGCCGGGTCGTTACCATATTAAAAAGAAAATGTATACAGACTTATTCCTGGTCGGTGAATTCCACAGAATAGATATCAAAATAATAAGTCTGTAGTGAATACTACGGCATATCCATGCAGAAGGTCCATGCCTTAACAATACCATCAACAACGATTATGGTTGAATACTATTGATATTTACAATATACTTTTTTTTCTAAAACTATTCGATATTTTCGTCAATACATATTTTCGGTCATTTTTCATTTGGCAGCGTCTTCCAAACATGGGTCCGGTTGTGGCCTCAGGGGTGGTACTAGCCTTGGATCATGAAAAAAAAAAAGAAATGTCGAGGTAAATGATTGTTTTTAGAGAGGCACATCTGGTCATACTTCCCCTGTAGGGGAACCCTGGATTAACCAGCCCGATTAATTAAAATCTAAATGAGAATGGATAGATATTCACATAGTGCTGGTGCAGTTGGTGACACCATCCATTGAAGATTAAAGAAAAGACACAAAGCTACTCGATGAAATAACTACCCCTGATGCAAAAATTGTCAGTCACTCGTAATTTTTTTAGACACCAGCTTGACACAAGTAAGCCCTCTGCACACTTCAACGCACTCTGATGTAAGCTTTTGTCAATCATCTTTATTTCTTTTTTCTGTTTGTTTGTTTGTTGCTGTTGCCATGTTTACCTACTACAGAACAGGCCAACTTAAATTGACTGAACCATTAAATACAAAATATCACAGAGAGAACACTAACGCTATCAATAGCATTTTTGGTTGAAAAACCTTGAAGAAAATATTTAAAAAATTGCAGATATTCTTCAATAATATCAATCAATCTTCAAAATCTCACACTGCGATTTCCTTGAATCTTTGAATAGCATCAGCATTATAAAGCTCTCAGACCAGTGAAGCAGGTGCTCAAGCATAATAAAACAAAAATGGATGATCATAATCAGAAATGAATAGGTATACCTTGTTTCTTTTTTAAATCAAGGTGTTTTATTTCCCGGGGTTAAAACCCCAATAAATACGTTCAATATACATAATATACGAACCAATAAAAGAATATCATAAAACATACAAATCACATTGATTTTCCACATGCACGACAGATATGAAGAACTAGCTTCTCCAAGCCACAATGCTGTTGTGTGCTCTACTACAGGCTCTGGACTAGCTGGTTCATTCACACGACAATGCCTAACAATTGTAATGGTATACTAACAACCAAGAACTACTTCACATTATAATGATAATATACTGTATAGGAGTTATTGCTAGGGACCAGTAAAGTGGGCTCTGCTAGGAACAAAACGGCATTGTGCTGACATTCAGGGGACATCACTCATACAACTCACATACTCAGTTGCTTACATGAGTTATCTTCCATGCACTCAGTATATTCATTGCACACAAAATCACGTGTGCACTGTGCAAATTTCAAAGGTTAAGGTAAACTACTTATTTCAATACTTTATAGGTCATATCACCGGTGAAACGCTTCGTACAAAATGACGTGCTGCCACACTGAGACAAACTGAGTACTCACACGAATGTCTTATACTGACATCGGGCCAACCAAACACAGCACTGTTCCGAACTGCCAAGCGCCAGGTAGGATAGCTGCTACATCACTGATTTTTGCATCTAAATAATCATATACATAGAAACCGAACCCACGACCTGCCGGTTCCGATGCAAAGGTCAATCACTTGAGACAGAGGCGCCAATGTGCAACATTCTGGAATCTTATTTTGTTTGAGGCCCATTGAGTGTCATCGCAACTAAGGGCGCCGAGATATTCTTCCTCCAAGGCATCATAGTCCCCCCCTAATCTCCTCATTATCATCATTTTTGTTATTGGTATAATCATCATTATGATTATGATTATCATTATCATTATTATGATTATCATTATTATGATTATCATCATCATCATCATCATTATTATTATGATTATCATCATCATTATTATCATTATTATTATTATCATTATTATTATTTTTATCATTATTATTATTATTATTATTATTATTATTATTATTATTATCATTATCATCATCATTATTATCATCATCATCATTATTATTATCATCATTTTTATTATCATCATTTTTATTATCATCATGATTATTATTATTATTATTATTATTATTATTATTATTATTATTATTATTATTATTATTATTATTATTAT
>JAUEKY010298479.1:0-13374 GCA_031833965.1 Scyllaea pelagica | reverse complement strand
ACACTCTATCCCCAAACCCCCCCCCCCCCCCCCCCCCCACAATCTCTCTTTCTTCTTCACCTCAACCAAACAACGTATCCTATTGTTATCCATGTACAAAACTGTAACCTTTTTGTCCTCAGTTGCTAGCATGCCATAAATAGTTACAGTAATAATATCCCAGACTTCCCCATCTCATTAGTACGCACGAAACACCGCCATCTGCCGGTCGGCAAGGTTCAGAGAACGGCGCATTGACCGCCCCCTGTCGACTGGGGAAGGTGATTAATTTAGGTAAAGCCCCTGGCTCACATGAAATATATAAAACCCAGAACGGTAGTATCTCATAGCTTAGAGACAGATATTAAAACTATGCCAACAAGCTTATAAAACTATACATAAAAATGGACCATGAAATTTACCAAGAAACGGTAGTACAGTATCTCAAAGCTAGAGGCGAACAAACTGCTATTAAAGATATGCCTACTCGCCCGTAATACAAAATATAAAACCAATGTCTGGAATGTAAGCACAATCACACGCAGGGCCGGAAATATCGAACAGTGCCGCAGAACGGAAAAAATGCCGCCGTGCTGTTGAATTTTGCCGTGGTGCCCACGATTTTCAAGCCCTGACCACGGCAAAAATGGTAGTGACCTTTTCATTTGGATGTTTAGAACTTCCTTATAAAAAAAGCAAAAACGAAAAAACAAAAAAACAAACACAAAACAAAAACAGCAACATAACTTTGCCTTGGTGTCCTTGGCAATTGCCTTGCTGCTATCATATTCCAAGGCCTTACCGGCTTTGTTGACGCACTTTGTAATCGGTAGGTGGCAGCTTTGATTCCCACGCTGCGACATACCTTTGTTTTGTTTTGTTTATCAGGTTCCCTGTAGTACCGACCAAAGCCAGTGTAGGGACCCGACACAATGTTTGACACCAGAATGTGTAAAAATGTACAAACCCAATCTGATATTAAACAAAAGGATAAACCCTGAGCCAAGAGATTAAGACAAGTAGGTGGCTAGCCCACTGTGCCTTAATGTAGTTATGGGTGCAAAAAAATCATGAACAAAAATCAAATGTATAGTATGGCATCATAAAATATAGAAAAGCTCATCATGGTGCAAATCTCATGTCAAGCTTCATGGTTCATAAGGGTAAACTCAATTGACAGACAATGGAATTGCATAATCCTAAGACAAATGCTTATGCAAAAACTACATTCCTTATTGATAAAAACAATAAAATCACGGGTGAATACTTTAAAATACTGTTGAGTACTTTGAAAAAAAAAGGCAAATGATGTATAATATATTTTCATCGTATGCTCAAACATGTAAATAAATCAACATAGAGTTATATTCTGGTGTTCAATATGGAATTTAGTCCTAGTCCTCAGTGGCTACTGACAAGTGATAGAAAGAAATCTAGAGCTATCAAGTGGAAAACTTTTACATCTATATTTCAACTTCTTCCTCTGCCCCTATGTCCTTAAGTGACAGATTTAAAGGATCAATATATAAGGTTCTTTTGGACAATCCCTATCTAAAGGTGGCTTTACTTGTATTTGCTTGTGGTTGAAAAAAAAATGAATAAAACACATCACACCAAATACCAGTAAAATCAAAAGAGGAAAGATTAATATTGTTCATACTGAACAGAAAAATATGCAAGAAAACACTATTTTCAACCTGCTCTTGTTTGATTTCTACCCATTAAAAAACATTCAAAATGCAGTATAAAATACATTATGCCAAAGACCTGCAACTTGATAGAATAAATTCCACTGTCTCTCAGAGTCATGGAAGTATTGACCAACCGTTTGATTTCAGCTCTGAGCAAAAGGACAATACAGGGAAAATGTGAAAAAGAGCAAACATTTATTGCAAGGGTTAACAACAGAACCACTCATTGCTTGAATTGTAAACAGAAGGTCATGAATATCAATGCAGTGAGATTTAGAAACCAACAATGATGAAAAGCGTTGATAAATTAGTTATAAAGGATAAATACTACTATAGTGTTTACGGAGCAAATGTACTAATGAGGAATTCAAAATCTGCATTAGAAGTTCAATAGCGTCAAAACTAATTCAATTTCGACGGGCAATTTTATGGCCGATGATTTAATTTGGTCACCAGTATAAATAAATAGCAAAAAAAGTCAATAAGAAATCCAAAGGCCACATAGCTGATCCAAATATCAGCGCTAGTGAATCATCTGCTAGTTCTTTTTTACTCTGTTGACGAAAACATTTAATCAACAAAATATGATTATCTAACACCAGATGATAACACTCAACGACAAAAGACAATTGTTTCAAACTTTAAATCCACAATAAGTTACTCTAAGCATCTGTGCCTTATTGAATTTGCTACGCTGCATTTGGATTTCTTAACGGGAATGCAAGATTTCCCAAATCTAAATTAAGACTAAAGATGACGCCAAATATAAATCATGAATGAACTCGGTGAAGTCAAATGTTCACAATTAGCACATTTGAATTCCTTATGCCGCATTTTGTTGCTCTATGCCGAAATTAAAATCACTTTGTGCATATTTTCTCCGTAAACACTATAAAAGCCGTAGGCCATAAATAAAAGAATGAGAATTTGACTAGGTATATTGATACATTTTTCTTCTTTTTTCTTTTTTGCTTATGAAGTATTGTACATTCATTCTGTGTCTTCACATATCAATATGCTAGAGGTCCAGTCATAACAACTGCTGTAAATGTAGTTGTTTATTAATGCTGAAGGCCCGATTAATATCTAAGTTCACGAAGCATAAAGTTGAAAGTATTTACTGAAAACATCGAGAGAAAGTTTTGATTACCTTTAAAACAAAAGTGTCTCTTCTACATCCATATCATACCACTTGGTTTGGGGTTACTCGTGGTTCTCAATCTTTCATGGGGGGGGGGGGGGGGGAAATAACAGAAAATCCTATTTTAAAGCTCTTCTTCTTAGACAACACAGTGGAGTTAAATCTTTTGGGTTTCTAAAAGGAAAATTAAAACTGTAAACAAATAAATCATTCTAGATATTCATTCCTGAAGGTTTTACCACATGAACATTCAAGACAGACCAAACCTATTTAGGTAATCAAATGCTGAGCGGTGCAATGAGAAATACAAAACGTTATGATAAATTATATGTTGAGTAGAAAAACAGTAGTGGTGGGGATGTATCTGAGGGTAAAAAAACTGAGCGGTATTTCAACTTGATGCAAGGAAACATTAATTGTAACTTGAAGGACAGGTAATAATTAACCAATGCAAAAAACACATTAGCTTATACATTACATTTCTTATCATTAGAAGAGTAATAGCAGATTATTACCAATATTACATGTCCCAACTTAATTAAGGAAACTGGCAGATTGAGAACTGCTTTCAATTTTGCTTAATCATAAAATGCCATTGACAGTATATCTTAAATTATGATGCGATTGAAAAAAAAGGGATGTGTTCTTAATAAATAGGAATTTGATAGAGAAATAAAACGGTGCAAAGAAAAAAAAAGAATGTTTAACATTTTCTCAGCCTACAGACATTTCTCGTTTCTATTGCTTGTGCTCCACGTATATTAACGGTTTTCACATTTTCCCCTTCATTACTCACTTTATAACTTATTCAGTTTTTTATCTTAAAAAACTCCCTTACAGTCCTTTCTACTTAGAATACTAATGAGATTTCTTTGGTCAAATATCACTATTTCCCTGTAAAGACACCAGCCTACTAGGATAGAGGGATACCATGATGTAAGCAGTAAGCAGGGGAAAAAAACAGGAAAGGCTTTAAAATTGTAATGCCTTGTAACAGCCAGAGATCAATTCAACACAAAAGCTTGAGCTTATGCAATGAATCATCTACTTGATTGTCCAAATATTCAACAGTTGAATGAGTCATAGCTCTTCCCAATCCCTGGTCATAGCTTTTTTAATTGCCCAAAAGGAATTAATACATTTTCCCTTTAACTTCGATGATTCTTATGCTCCTCCCTTGAATTAAAAAACAATGAAAACTATAGGTGATGAACTAATGGCCTACAGATTTGGAAAAGTATCTTGTTCCAAGGATTAACTTTTCCCCATATCTTTTTGTTTTATTTCTTGATTTTCAAGAATCTCATTCTACAATAAGGGAAGTTCTGTCACTGGCGCAAATTTTTATCCTTTCTGAAATGTTCATTGATAAATCAATATCCCAATTTGTAAGCATGAAGACAATGAATCTTCTTAGGTGACATGTGTGGTAAGTAAAAAAAGAGGAGGATTAAAGGATAAAAAAATATGAGTCAACCTCATACATGGAAGGATAAAAAAGAAGACCATTTTAAAATGTAAACACACATCCAAAGATTGCTTCTATTATATATCTACTTTAAAGGCAACATCTATGTCCTTTACACCAACCCCCCTTCTCTATGACTCCTGATGCTATTTCCCTGGTTCAGTTTGATGGTTCATTCAAAACTAAAAAGAAAGAAGAATCCAGTCATATGGCAGTTTCATACTGTGTTGTTGTGCGTACTTGGTCGAGCATGACAGAGCTGGCCAGTTCCAGGTTCCACTCCAACGTCTCCAACAGTTTCTGACAAGCGGGTCGCGGCCGAATGCCAAGTCGAAAGAGCTGCTCCACTTTGAGGTATCGAATGGCTTTATCGACATCCCACTGCATGCTTGACAAAGCCGTGTGGCACTCTTCATCAGTCACACCCAAGACAGCACTTTGGACACGGGTAATCCGGTCACGGGGCGAGGAGCTGAGAAAGTCTCCCTCCACTCTGGCAGGATGAGTCTGCTTGTATTTGTACTGGGGAATGGACTGGGGCTCCGAGGAAGGTCTCACTATTGGAGAGCCCGAGGAATTTTTCACAGCTCTGACTGGACTTGAAGATGCACTTGAAAAACTTCTCTTTTGGGAAATCTTGTTCAAATCGGCAAGAGTGGAAAGGTTATGGTAAGTGTTAGAATCAAAATCTCTATCACTACTTTTATCGTAAGCTGAATTGACTAGATAGGGGTGCACCATTGCTGTATTGCTTGCCGCTTTGGAAGGGGAAGAAGAGAAATAGGGAGCACTTTGTTCACTGTAGAAAGATGAGCCCTGTTCATTGGCATCATGTTTGGAAGGGATAAGAAAGTAGTGAGTATCACTGACTTGGTTTCCAGCTTGTTTACAGGGGAAAATGTTGGGTTTTTCAGAGTGAAAAACCGGTTCCTTTGAATAGTCCCTTGGGGGTAACGGAGGTGGAGCAGGGGCACACAAGGGGACAGCGGATGAAATAGTAGATACAGGATTAACATTATAGTCACCTGGGATAGCAGAAGCAGCAGCAGCAGCGAGTAATTGACTAGAAGCATCTTGGATGCTTAGGCCTTTAACATAGGTTTCATCAAAATTATCATCAAATTCATCATCATCCCACATATCGCTGTAATAAGAACATTCAGAAGGGGCAGCGTACATGGCGTGGTTGGGGGGCAGGTTGTCACCAGCAGACTCAACATTGGAGATAGAGTTAGAGTACACCACCTCATCTGGTACACAATCGTACCTCGGACCTGGATCTCTCCCATCCCAGCATGCATTTTCAGTCAGCAATCTGTTGCTTGAGTATTGCTGGGATATCCCATCCTCCTGCGGTACTTCATCATAGAGAGGAAGACATTCGGATTGAGGGGTTTCCCCACTATTCATTTTCATCTTAGCAGGGGAACTTGATGAGGATGAAGCGGGAGTAGTTTTACTTCCTTTATTAGTTTGCGATTTGACCTCGTCCAACGCATTGTTCAACCATTCAAATGCTTTGACTGATTTCTCTTTCTCTAAATCCAATTGGGGAGGAAGGGAAAAAGAACCAGGAGCTGCCGTAGGCTTGATGATGTTATGCTGGTGTCCTGTGAAAGGATTGGTTGGAGTAAGGGGTACATTTCTATGCATGGCTTGGCTGGTTGAAAATGCGGGCAGGTTTACGGACTTGCTGCGAACACCGGGGGAAGGGAAGGTGTCGGCAGATAAATGACCGTTAGAAAAAGAGGGATGAGGGCTTGCACTGGAAGAGCTAGAGATGACACTCTCTAAATGCCTTTTAAAACTGGAATCTAAGATAGACGCAGTTGGAGCATTGTTGTGTGTATAGCCATGAGTATAGGACAAATCTCTGTTCTGATGGCAGCCTGTGTAATCACTGTTTATTATTGCACTTTTGTTTTCCAGAGAAATACGATCAATTCTTTTATATTGCACATCTTTTATACAAGGTTCACTCCTAAAAATGGCTGAAACCTGTGTTCCATAAGCATCATGGGTGGTGGAAGAAGAAAAGTTCCGTTCAGATAAAGATGATTGAAAAGGATAGGAATCGGACTTGAAGTCAGATAGATTGTGAGTATTTTGTTCTTTGGATAAAGATTGATCAGTCCTTTCTGAGCTAGATAGAGAGGTTGGTGAGGAATGAGAAAATTTCTCCAAATTTGTGTGGTGAGGAGTCAGTATGTCTGCACCTGTGTAGCTTGTCATCCTATTTTCATTCCTATTCTGATTATTCAAATGTGGTTGTGTTGATGGGAAAATAAGAGAAGTATTGACTTGAAAAGGGTCGGGATCGGAAGAGTCCAACAGGGGAGCTGGAAGCTGTACATTGGTGTACAGGGAGTCGTTGTCTGACAAACACAGAGATTCAAACAGGTTGGGCATTTGGTCCGTTGTCGTGGCTTTAACCTCATGATGTTGAGGAGTGTTGGTGTGAGGGGGTGATGTGGTCAGGTCTATGAGAAGTGCCTCGGGTGGCTGCATTGTCTCTGGAGGCCTGGAACCACTTCTGACAAGATGAAATGGAAAATCATGTTTGTCTTTAGAAATGGACTCACATCTGTAGATTAACCTCAATGCCATGAAATGGAAAATTATGTTTGTCTTTAGAAATGGACTCATCTCTAGATTAACCTCAATGCAATGGTTTGAGAACAGGGAATAGCTTGGGCTTCATGGATTACAGTTGATAACAATGAAGTGGCTATTTGTCAGTATTTAGGCCTGTAGGGGTAGGTAGGTAAATACTCAAAGTTCATGCTGAAGTCAGAGGTGAGTGACTGAGTAGAGCCTTTATTACAATGGCTATATATAGACTCAGACAGTGGGTTGGGCAGTGATTTGTTCTTTTATGTGAAAAGCAATGTGTATGAAATATATTCGGTGTTATAAAATATTATATGGTAAAGCATATGATTATAACAAAGAATTAGAGTAAGGGTTTATATTAAAAAGGAGCAAACAAGACTACTGATGAATACCCACAGTGTATGTTCCTCAATACTGACGAACAAGCAGCAGTCTCAACACTACTCTCAATGGTGTGTATTGTTTTAATAACACTTGAAATAATCAAGATAATGCCTCTTTTGGGAGAAACACTGTAAGGCACACTGGTACAGATAAATAAATAAAGTGGCAGAATTTCATCCTCTAATTCACAAAGTCTACTATACTACAGTGAAAACTGAAATTGAAGGGATCTGGGTTTTTATTTCGGTTAAACCATATTTCAGCTTAGAAATATATGGTTTCTTAATACAGATTTAATAAGCAGTCAAAGAATTTTTCAAAACTGCTCTCAGTTTAGGGTTTTATTCAGTTCAGCCGTTCTTTGTTTAAATGTATTTCTATGTACTTTGGCTGGGACACCTGGGATCCTACAATAAAATTTGAATGAGCAGAAACTTACTTTTCACCGGCTCTCCTATCCGAATGTTGGCCAGAATGTTTGGGAGGTGCTTGCGGCCGGGCAGGCCCCTGTTTCTTCTGGTGTCGCTCCTGGCGCTTCCTGTACTCTCGTTCTTTTTGCTCTTGCTGCAGTTGAGATTTACTTTTATTTTGATTTTTAGACTGAGAGGCTTGTTCCTGTTGCTTGGAATACTGCTGAGTTTGAGCTGGAGTTTTGGACTGATTTTTCTTCCCGTCTGAGGGCGTAGTTTTGACGGCAGCAGCTTCATTTTTCAGTTTGTTGTATCCAAACTGGTTATTGTTTAAGTGCACTGGGAATAAAATAGGGAAAAAAATTACTTCAAATTTGCAAAAATTAAACAAAGATGGACACTCATTAAGTATAGTTCCAAATTATACATATGGGAATGTTCTTTTAACAGCATGAATCACCAGAGCATTAATTTTCAAACAGGAAAAGTTTTCATGTATTAAAATATGCCCCAGCGTTGATAAACTAACAAATAATTTCAAAATCAACTGATTGAAACTCATTGTCACATGATATTCAATTATTTCACGGATATTTCAGTTATTAAAGACGAAAGGAACAATCAAGAAATTTGTCCATTGGTGTTGTTGGCTCAGTGGAAGCCTCATCTCATAACTAGTAGGTTGTGTATTCTATCCCTGGCTGCACTATTCCTAAGAATGAAAAACCTACAATTTACAAGCAGAATGAACATCATCAAAAGAATAATATGATAGATCAATGACAAAATCCCATTTTTTGGCAAATGCATCCTAAGAAACATTGAAATAAAATATCTAGACTTCTTTTTTTAACCGATCTTTAGAATTTAAAAAAAAGAAGAAGAAAAGAAAAGAAAAACAAACAAACAAAAAAAAAACCCAACAAAAAACAACAAAAACAATATAGAAATATCAGAGACAGATTAAGCCAATAGTGACACTTCCAAATCTCAAATGATAATACAAACGAGCAGAAAATGAGATAACCTGTTGTAGACAGAGAGATTTATACTGAAATAAAATGTAACCCTTATGAAATAATTAACTCTATATATTGAAAACATTCTTACTTTTACTTCTCAGCAGGTGAGCAATGGCAAGGTCCTCTTCCTGCAAATCTGGAGCTTCCATTGGGTTACGAAGGTAGACCCTGAGGAGAACAAGACATGCACATGTGAATGACATTCTTATAAGAATTCTACAATATTTTCATCATTTTTGACAAATGAAATATGGCTACATATATTTGTTTTTTATCAGCAAACAATGGTGGTTTATTTAAAAAATTCCTTCCTAAAAAGCTATAGAAGAGTCGGAGATTATATTTCTCTAAAATTCAGACTTTTCATATTTGCACCATCTAACCTTGAAAATCTACCAAACTTTACATGAACAATCTGAAAGACACAAACAAGTTTGCTTATTCTGTTTTCATTCAACACTAGTATAGTATAGTTAATGTTCAGCCTGCGAGGGTTACAATCTTGGGCTTTGAAATTTGTGTTTAAAACAGCAATCATATCACAATAAAACTCACAATAAGCATAAAAATGCTTATATTTCATAGTTTTTGATGAAAAGGAATCAAATACTTTCATATTGACTCCCTCTCAAAACCACAGTATCACACATAGCAAAGAACCAAAGGTACGTGAAATGCACACTGCTGGAAAGCCAGTGACTTAAACTGTTCAATCATATACATGATAAGCAGTGATATGTTTATAAATGCTTGTTTCTATGGAGTTTATAGGACTGAGTGGGTTCAATTGCTTAGATATTTAACACAACTTCAAGAGCCTTTTTCTTAAAACTGGGTGTGCAAACTCCATGCAATTCAATCATTGATATCCTTGCCATAAATTGATGGATTGTTATGATTTTGGTATAAAATTGAAGCTTCAGAACTGAGCTTTACTATAATGCAGATGGTTAGATATGTCAAAATGTGACTTAATGCCTGGTTTGAGAAATCGGGTCACATATGTTCATTTCCAAAACGGTGGTCATTTCCATAATAACTAGGATTACTTAGCTTAAGATCAATGCATAATTTAATACACTTCAGAGATGGACATTTGTACTAGGATCAGCGTTTTTTTTAAGAATCAGGTTTCTTGGCCCAGATTCTATGGTACAATATTATTTTCAGGAAATCACAATGCCCATTTGCTTTAACATTTGCACCAGACCTTACTGGGACTGATTAACAAAAAGTATTTTTTAAAAAAACCCGACAAAACTTTCTATTTGTTGGCAAACTGCAAGCTGGTCAAAAGATCTGCACCTGAAGTCACCGTTGAATGCATCAGATCGATGTGAGAAATCAGAGAAAACTTAGAAGAGTAGCATTGCAGTGAAACATATTCAAACCGACACTGAGGGGACCTGAGTTTTTATTTCAGTTTAAACAAATTTTAGTTCAGAAATGCAAATTTTAAAAATAAATATAGGTGCAATTAGCAGTTCAACAATTTTTTTTCATTTTCAGTTATGGCTTTGTTCAATTTGGCCAGTTTAAACCTTATGGTTTAACGCCTGCATCTACACAATTTAGGTCACATCGCTGGCGGAGCACTCTGGGACATGTTAACGTGCTGACACACAGAGATAAATGGAATACTCACACAACTATCTCACCCAGTCACATTATACTGACACCTGGCCAACCAGTCTTAGCACTGTTCCCATAATGTAGAGCACCAGGCGGGCAGCTGCTAAAAAAACGATTTTTACGACTCAGGTATGTCCTGGTGTGGGAATCGAACCCTCCACCTACCGATTACGAGACGGATGCTCAACCAAGTGCGCCATCGAAGCCGGTAGTTTCCGTTTTAATATGTTGAGCTGTATATCTTACTCATCAATGTGTGTGGGGTTCCCCCATGTGCTGCCTCCTGGATCTCCATGGCCGGTGTGGATGAAACTGTTCTTCAAAGGAATGCTGATGTCCGTACCTGTGTGGCAGTGACAAAAAAAAAAAAAATAAAATAACAATGGAACAGAAAGATGTAAGGGTATTGTGATAAATATAAACAAAACAGAAAAAAAAATAACCAAATATTATAATCAACTTCATTTACTTAATGTTAAAATCACTGTGCTATGATGATATTATGCATCTTGAGATTATATCTATGCACTTAAAAAATGAGCAATATCAATTAACATAAAACAAGAATGTTCATCTATATTCAAAATGTTGATAAAAATGATTTTGACCATGTTGTTGATACACTATTAGTCAAAGCACAAGTAACAGGTAACAGTATATTCGATTAATTCACCTCCCAGTTTTCTTTGCACCTCCACTAATGAGTGAGGAAAAGGTCCAACTTCCCCAGTTCGTCTATTTTGGCCTATCCACCAGAAATTCTCAGACCTAGAGAAAACAGAACATTGAATGGAATCCTGAGCAAAGGCATAATTGAAGATGTATGGTTCACCTTAACAGACTAAAGCATAATGCTTAACATCTGTTAGAAAAAAGGTACATTAAGACATATGTTTAATCCTCTTTAACCAAATAATAACCATGCTATTAAAGAAATTCCAAATAGAATTATAGTTTTATCATAACAATACATATCAAATTTAGATAAATTAGAAAGACATGTCGTCAAAAATAAACAACTAAAATTAATTCCTACTAATACAAAAATTAAAGTAATTACAAATAAATCTGTTGATAAATTAAGAAATATAATGTTTACAAGAACAATTTTAAAAGAAACATAGAGTACATATCAAAGTACATGGTTGCAACCTCAGGTAAGGAACCAATTTGTTAACTTTATAAACTAGGTTATAATCAATGAAACAGAGATGCAAACAGAAGAAAACAGTATTATAAAGAAGAGCTGCCTAGATATTGAGACACAAATCACAACTTACTTTCCAACCAGGACTGTGATAAGATCTCCTTCCTCACACTGCAGTTTATTCTCTTCATTGAAGGCTTGGGAAGCTTTCACATTTTCAGGAACAATCTGTAATTGTCGGGGGAAAATGTAATAATCACAGTCTCCTTCAAAAGTCTACAGTTTTATAATAAAACAATCATCATCTTGATGGTGAATGATAAGTAAAACTTGATGAAATAGAAAATTATCTATTGAATCTCATCCTAATGAACAAAAAATGTATGTATGGAAACCATAAACTAAGCATAGCCAAAATAATCTACAAAAAACTATGATCATCTTTTACTTAAGTAAAACTTGATCAAATAAAAAAATCTTTTTCATTCTAATCATACTTTTTGACAAAGATTTTCATGACAATGATTTCATAAAAAAAGGAGCCCTAGTTTGTGGTTGGGTAGTAAACTGCAAAAGGCTATACTTGGAACAGTCTCATATCTGAAAAACATATCAGCCTTCAAGACTGCATCACACACTATTCTCCTCTCTCTTTCAAGCTCAGACCATTGTTCACAAAGCCAAGCATCAGGATTTCTGAGTTTCAGAGAATTCCTTTTATACGCTAAAGAAAGTTAACAAGGTCAATACAAATTTCCTGTCCCCTGATACAGTAACCTGCAGACTGATATAATGTAGCAATTACCTCCGACAAGTAATCCTTGAGGCCAAAAAATGAAGGCCTGTCCTGAGGTTTATGAGACCAGCATTGCATCATCAGCTGGTAGAGCTCCTCGGGACAATTCCTGGGTTGAGGCAGGCGTTCCCCTTCTGTGTCAATCTTATACAAAATCTGAAAGACAGAAGATAGAAGTGTCTGATTCCCATTCATTTGTATTTATCATAGAATCACCCTCAGTAATAGCAATGTCTCTTTCCCATTTTCCAAAATTATACGTACACTTGGTGATACCCCAATCAAAGACAAGGCCAGTTGAATATAAAATAGTCTGACATACTTTAAATGACAGCACGGCACAGCAGACTCACCACATAATTACATTTCTTTCTTTCTTTATCTTTGAACCTATTTTACCTTGCGGTATAAGCTTAGCTGATATAAAGAAATGTTCACCACTGATCTTTACCTAGAGTCTTCTTTTCAGCTTCAGCCAATCTACAACCTCTCTTTTCTACTATTAATGACATTCTTTCATGCCACAATTTCTTTTATATTCCTTGTTCTCGGAATTGCATAAAGTCAAATCTTGTCAGTCGGGCATATCTAAAAGATATCTCTGAACCAAATGAATTCCAGACAAGCAAGAGGATACCCTATTGTCCCTTGGTCGGAGGTGGTGATGCCATTGTAAGGCCCCCTACCTGACCCTGCACCCCTCAAGTCTGGATTTTCATCTAGAGCCTGCCCATTGTGGTTGTCCCTGTAGCCTCCCGAATCACTAGACCACCCTAACCTCTCCACCACTACAAGGTGGGTTACGTTGGAGAGGCACATGATTATCATTACGCCTATATCTAAAGGTTATTTTTTCCTGATTCTGCCTTTGGTTATATTGGATACAAAACCATGTGTATCTCTCAAATTCATTTTTAGCATGACTCAAGAATAAGCAACAGTTGAATGCTGCAAAAATGGCACAGATTTTTTAATAACAAAATAAACCTTGAAATTCTAAAGAGCACTGAAAACTAGGGCTGGTGATCGAGCGCTAGATTGCTCGAGCGAGCTTGATCAAGCTTCCTGATCAACTGCTCGAGCAGGGCAAT
>JAUEKY010298368.1:0-13376 GCA_031833965.1 Scyllaea pelagica | reverse complement strand
CCTCCCCCCCCTCTCCCCGCCCCCCCCCCCCCAATAAAAAAAAAACAAAAAAAAAGGTGTCTTATTTCTAAAGTTACATCAGGTGAGAAAGTAAAGAGAAATCTTTTACCTGAAATTGAACAGGTGTAGTGAGTTTTACTTGTGCTTGCGGCCATTTCCATTGTCTTAGCACTCGACCCTCTCTGTTAGCAATGTGACCACCTTTTGTTGTCGCCAAAAATCTGATTAAGATAGAAACATACAATCACATATTTTTAACTTATTGCAATTAAAAAAAGAAATGAAAATGGAAGGAACTGATGGAAGGAATCAATACTAACAATTTTAGACAAACTGAGATGGAAATTATTGAAAAAGCTTGAATACAAAAAAATGAAAAAAAGAGGAAAAAAATGGACTGGTTGAGCTATATTTACCTGACAACACCATTGGAGTGATAGCAAACACCCCTACCACTAGGAGTGAAAGCAGCAAGCATTTTCAAATCTGGGTCATCATCATATACAATAGTGTAGTAGCCTGGCCGACCAAATCCAGCTGCAACTGCTAAGACTGCCTGACGACCAGATGGATAGCTGGTACTAGGTTAAGGATCATAGCAAAACATCAACTTCATTGTCAATAACAGGTATTTTTTCTAATAATTAAAGATTTGCAGTGTAAATTTCAATTGCTGTGATTGCATAGTGTATTGATAACATTATAGCATGAAAACTTGTTAAAACAATTTGACTTTGCTTTCACTCAAGCTTTATCAATTTGATCTTGTTCTTGTTAAAGGTTGTCTCGTGCAAAAAGAAAAGAAATTGTTCTAAAGATATCTAAAAGCCTCAGTGGGCCACTTTCATTCATACTTGTCGTTTTCAAAATCATTATTTAGGCCTGAAAATATTCTCTGGGTGATGATATCTTTTTCTGCTACACAGAAGTATAGAAAAATCAATACTTTTACTGTATTATAGAACACAACACTTATGTTAATGCCTTATAACCATAACCATTCAATGAATTAAGAACAAAAGGATTTGCCCCAAGAGAGGAAAAAGAAAAGGCAAAGTAAAACCCTAATTATGACACAAAAACTTTTTTTATCTCCTCCACTGAAATGGTGGAGAGAGTGAAAATCTTCTCCAATCTCTGTCCTTGTGAGTTTATGAATCTGCATAGAATAAATGAATTGAAAATTTGGTTGCAAAGGATACTATGCCACAGTGGTGCCATCTATGTGACCTGTCATCATGAGTTGCTTTCCTTCATTGATGTCATCATACATACTTGGAATTCTTGGTTGATTTCTTTTAAATGAAGAATTTGAATTCCTGGTAGGTGACTTTCTAAGCTTTAGCAAGTTTTCTTTTCTGGTGTCTCCATAATATCGTACCACAACAGAATGATTATAGCCCATCTCTATTTCGTGAGATCTTTGCTCCTTGCTGTATGGATTAAAGTCAATAATGTTAGTAAGATGACATAAAAGATACAACTATAATTTAATAGAGAAAAGTTATGAAAGATAAGACTTTCAGCCGACGGTATTTGCTAGACTAGGCAGAACAGATTGGATTGACAAGGTAGAGTGGTAGAGGAGCAAAATGGAGGAGAGGAGCAAAGGAGGTAAGTTTAGAACATAGATAAGAATGAAGCATAAACCAGGGGATGATTGCGAAAAAAGATATATTCATTATTGAGTTTTTGTAAGACTATGATGTTACCAGCTAAGAAGGATTTGCAAGAGAAAATCTTTAAAATTCCGAAGTGAAGATATGCCATATTGTCTGCAGAGAGTCTTGAGGTAGAACATAATAACTGATTCTACTTTATGACATTTGGCTTCGAAAATAGCATTCTTTCTTTTAGAAATAGTGCTATTTGTATGCTGATCATTATCATTAGTGCTATCATAAAAGAACCATTTTGGGTCCATAGACAGCTTACATTTCTTTTTGAGCTTGGAGTAGGAGCTGAACACACCACTCAATGATGGCTTCTTTTGCCAACTCATCTTCTCTTCCTTTCTGAACAATCCAACCTATAACAACAGAGAAAGAAATAGTGCTACATTAGCCATGATCGAAATTGTTTTCACAACAAATTATTATGAACTTTTTGTACCTAAGAACATAGGAAAGAGACTCATTTCCCTCTGTTCAACCAGCAAAAGTAGATCAGTTCGGAATATAGGTCATCAAACAAATTTTCAAATTTCCTGAGTAGCACTTTAAATGTCTTAATTTCATCTTGACATTATCTGTTTTTATCTATTCAAAATGGAAAAACATTTGATAGTATATAAATGCATCAAGCACTATCATTTGTAGAATCTGCAGATTTTCCCAGCAGTTTCAATCACTATATAGTCATAAGTCAGCTATGCATCTCCCAAGGATGGAAAATATCTTCTTTTTGGATTGCTTTTTACAAAACCAAAAGTTGTTCTACATATTTTGATAAAGGCAATTTTTATCATGATGTGGAAAAAGACTAGTTCTAAATTTCCACACTCTTCTCCTTTTAGGTATCATTTCATGAGCAGACAAGAGTAATAAGTATGTTTGACGTATGATGTGGCTTCCCCAATTTGCTTGAGTACATTCATCGATTAGTCCAATCTTAAAAAGTATTAAGTTTGACAGAATTTCACTCTCATGCTATTAAGACGGGAAACAATGGATTCTTTTGGATGGAAATTGACATACCACAAAAAGCAATATAGAAAAGAAAAGTAAACATAAGAGCTCACCTTTTTCTTCACAGGCTTTGGATGATAATTGAAACTGGATAACTGACATGTAATATGATGGATTGGCCATGGCTGTTGCTGTGAGATTAAGTTAATGATAACAAAACGTAAGTAAGGAAAGAGTTTCATTTCATTATCCTGTACCCTTTTACCATTACAGTGTAGGGCGGACTCTCATTGAGACAGAATTTCTCTGGATCATGCCATTAAGCAAAGCAGGTGATCAGCCCACTTTGACCTTTTGGTGGAAATGGTAGGATTTCAATTTTGCCCGGACAGAAGCCGTGCGGCCTACTCTTTTCAATTTCCAACTGCCAAGGGTTCTTTCACGTGCACAACGTGCACATGGGATCTCCGAGTTTATGGTCTGTCTCCGATAGGAATAGGCTCTAGATCCCACCTACCAATGTGGTAGGGATCAGGGGAGTGGCATACGGGTTTTTTCTTGGGGTTTTAGCGATAAAAATCACTATACGATTTTTGTTCCCAAGACCGGACTCGAACCCTCGTCGCTTCGTTTCAGTGCCCAAAGCCATGACCATTGAGCCACCGTGGCCCCCAAGGAAAGAGTTAACATATGAAAATCCTGCTAGCTGAGGCTATCCACCTATGACTCTTGAGCAAAACAAAAGGTGAGCATATGTGTAATGTAGTATCTGCTGAATGTACTCAAATTACTTTACAATGAGCAACAAGCCAACAACAACATGAAACATGATATGAAAGATGGACATGCAGCCTGCTATGCATTAGCACAGTTTAGGGATAATGCTATTACTATTAGCAGCCAGTTACCTCATATACCCCTGAATGGAGCTGGACAATGCTGTTAATGGCTAGGTATTCATTTACACCTGAGAGCAGTGAGAAAAATGTGAGTAGGTCCTAATGTACCTTTTCGAAGGCCTCAATTTTACACCATCGCCGATGGGTCTTGAACTTGCAATCTCATGATCACAAGCCCAATGGTCTGCCACAAGACCACAAAACTGCACAAAGCCCAAATCATTTTGTCCCCATTGCCTGATACAACTTGTATCGTGGTATTTCAGTAAAGATGTGGTGGAACTTGACCAAAGAATTAGTAAAGTATTCAAAGTTAAGGAAACTCAATGTTTTATGTCTTTCACAAATCTTATCCTACGTTTTTACTTCCCAAAATTTACAGCCATCTATCTAAAACAGAGAGCATGACTGCCCAGGAAATTGAAATGAAAATTGGTGGCATGCTAATTCAAATCAGAAAGTTTTTCAATTGGGCATCATATGTCTGTTCTTTTTTTTTATTGTACTGTCATCAAAGGAACAAATAAAAAGTCTGGATGAATTATATATGAACAAAAGTCATCACTAATCAATCATAACTAGCTTACATCTTGTATCTGAAGGGGTCTCTGTTAGAGCAGACATGAAGTCATAGTCATGGAGATTCCGCTTCGGACCCGGTGATTTCCCTGTGGTAGAGCCGGGACCTATGAGAATCAAAGTTGAGATCAATACCTTAAGTGCAGGAAAATACCGGTTGAGTTCTCTTTGAAGAGCAAGAGAACTAACACATTGAATCATTAGTATTTAATGTTGCAAAATCCAAGTTACATCTCTAAGAGCTACTTTGACTAAACCAATTCAGTGTTAATAAAAAATCAAGGTTGACTTTTTTTCACGTTACTCATTTGCTTTCACCTTTTTTTCTTTTCTCTTATACTCACTTCCTTTTGCGTCATGGTGATAACACTCATATAATTCTTTGATAGAACTGTCATTAACTGTTTTGAAACTTTAAACTTTTCATCTATTCACATCTTACTACTTAGCCTGGTAATCTAATTTCTTTTTATTTCCATTTTGCTCCTTCTTCTTGATAGCTCTTTTGCAGCTTTTTCTCTCATAATGTCACCTTTCACCTTTCTTCCCAAGAACCATATATTACATTGAAGGTGTAAAATTTTGGATTGCAATACAGGTAATCACGAAGAGACAAAACTCTTAAGGTCAATGACACTTTTTTTTCAGACTGATCAATTTTTGTAAAAAATGTTGAATTCATGTTCTTCAATGCAAAAGGTAAATAAGTAGATAGCCAAGGGAACAAAATAACTTACAAGCTGTGAAGCCACTCACCTTTGCCATCTGTTTTTTGACGATCTTTACTTCTTCGAGATGCCAAAGAGACTCGACTATCACTCCTTTTTGGAGGATGCATTATACGTGCGTCTGAGTTAATCTCATTATTCTCAACAATTTCAGGCAACCCTCCAGTTCCTTTGGATATGAGACGCTTTTTAGGGTGTCCAGAGTCTGATGTCACAGAATGAGCCCGAGAGGATCGGCCATCTTCAAGTACACTAGCAGCCACCTAGGTGAAATAGCAGAAATCAATCACAATAAGAATAGACTTATCTATGGTTGGCCAGGCAATTCATTTGTGGCTCACTCATAATATAATTGTGATGTAATTTATTTTTCTTTCATTTCTTTTTTTATACAAAACAAAGAATGCTATAAGAGGAAAATAGTTGCTGTGGGTAAACATTAGTTTTTAGATTAGGTAGCAAGGTTTACCGGAATTTTCTCTGTGTAAATATTGTGTTAGAATCTGCAAACTTTCATCATTTCTGCATCCCTTGGTACAATGAGCTAACAGACAGAGGATTCAATATAAGCTAAAACCAATGATGAAAGAAACATTAGTGTGGGGGGGAAAAGAGTGCTTTTATCTGATGGAAGAAAGTTTTTTTTGTAAACTGTTTTCCTTTTTCACGCTACCAGAATGAGTAAGTGACACTTTGCTGGAAAATGGATAGACAAAGGATTCAATGATAATGTGACGAAGGGCAAAATACAATGGGGTGCATATGAGTGGAAAAATTTCTAGATACCTTCTCTGGTTCCTCATCACTTTGCACTTCAGTCAGTCTTCTCAAATAGGCCTCCTTCATAGCTATAGTCTGCCACTCCCTTGGTACAATTTGAATATCAACCGTTAATTCACCATAGCTGGATAGGAGCTGGTTAAAAAGGGAAAAAAAAGGAATGATTTAAAATAAGTGGCTAAACAAAAAGGATATTGCTACACCAAAACTGCCCCCACTCCCCTTTGAAATATAAATGGGATTCAGATAGATCTGTCAACAATAATTGACAAAAACAAAAACTTTTTTCTCTTTGCATTTCTAATATTTGATTGTTTGTTAACTTTCAAACAGATTTACTCTATGCTGGAACACACACTTATAACAATGACCCCTTGGTTATCATTTCAGTCATTATCATTAAGATCGACTACAAATTTTAAGCAAAATTGCATGATAAAGCCAAAAACCTTATTTAAAAATTAAGAACAAAGACGGCACTTTACCTGGTATTCCAGAGATTTGGGAATGTGGTTGCAAATATTGTCAAAGTAATAGATAATTCGGCTCAGCTGTTGTAAAATAGTTGCAGCACTGGATCTGGCCTCTTCAAAAAGGTACCTCTGAGAATCTTCATCATTCGACAAAGAAGAATCGAGCCTGTTTTTTACTGCAGTGAATGCCTTGAAAATGATAACAAAAAATAAAAAAGAACAAAATGATATCTCCCTGCTTATTATAATAAACAGATATACTACTATCAATTCATCAAGTATTTTTGGGTTATGTTTGATCTGCAAAAGTAAAATTGATATAGTTTTTCTTTTATTGCGTGCTACTGCTACTATATGTTTCTCCTAGCCACAATTGCAGCAGTGGATACCGTAAATAGGTCCATTTCTTCAAATTTTAGGAAAAAATAACCTCTGGATGATATTTATTCAAGGGCTAGTGCATAATCAGTCCACCATAAAAAGTTCTGAAAGTAACCCATGACTTTGTCCAGTTATCATGAGGAAAAAAAACAGAATATAAGAAGCAGTGAGAAATAAAGACGTCCATCTTGTCTTTGAATCCAGGCAGACAAGAAGCAATTCTAAAAAAAGCAGGACAAAGTTGGATTTGTTTGACTGAAAGAAACAATTTAATAAGGCAGCTACAATTGTTTAATCCATAAACTACCCTAAATCATGATTACTTAAGGGATTAAGTATTCAAAACAACTCCTCAACAAACCTGGCTTATCTCTGGCATAAGGCTTTTCTTTCCAAGACCGTCTCCAAACATGTCCTCTTCTTGCTTTTGTTTTTCCTTGCTGGCTAAATAGGCAGCCACCTATTTTGAGGAAAAAAGTAAGGATATTATGTGAACAAACTATTGATGTGTTACATCTACAGCATTGGGTGAGAAGCATCTCATCAAATTTGATATGAAGTTTCTCCAACTTTTAGAAGTTTGAAGAGCAACAAATATTAAACAGTATAAAGAGATCGCTCCCCCCCCCCCCTCTCAAATCCTAAAATCCACTTTGCAAAGGTTAAAAATGAGTCTCATTGTCAAGATTATGTACCATTCCCCGGCTTGATCATTCGGCAACTCTCAGCTAGATTGATAGAAATTGTATGGCATCCTATATTTTCAAATGAAAGCCATCTCATTCACCAATGAAGCCAGGACTACTTTGGTAGAAGAGTCGTGGAATGAAGCATATAATAATGGGTGATTACAAGATATTTTCTCAAAAGTGATAATCCGAGCCAATAACCTAATTATTTTTCCCCAGCGACACTGAAGTATCTTACATTGATTGACTTTTAACTTAAAGCTTGAAGATGCTGGGCGGTACAAAAGGGAACTGATAACAAAACAATTACAAAATTTCCTCAATGTAGTTAAGCTCAATGTGCTTTATAATTGACACAACACCTGACAAAAAAGTTTTATGAGTAAACAGACAAGCATTCACTAACTCACCAAAATATGTTAAAAAATAGCATTGCACTGAGCAATCCTTTCAAGAGAACATGTTTGATGTAGTGGGGTTATAAATATTATAGCATTGAGAATGGAAATGTTTTTTAGATGTGCTTTAAAAGTTTTAAAAGTACTTACTTCTGGTGACTCTCTTAACCATTTTGGAAGATCATTCCATATCTTAAAACCCACACTCCAAAATGATCTCTTGCCAAAAGATTTATAAATTGCCTGTTTTTGCACAAGAAGTGTTGTGTTATTGGAAGAGCTTTAATGTACAATTCTAGAAGTTCAATGAGGTAGGGAGGAGCTTAATCATTTCGACACTTGAAACAGAAAAGCGCTATCTTATAAATGATTCTCTCCTTTATACAAAGCCAGTACATTTGATACAATAAAGGAATTAAGTGAGCAAAACGGCACACTTTTGTATGATCTGCATCTTGTTTGATTTGTCGGTTGAAATTCCAGGAAAAAGAGAGAGATAATAGTCAATGCAAGACAGAATGAATGTAGTATCTAAAGTTGCAGTGACATCTTAAGTTAGCTAAAACAGCACTGATGCATATTTTTGTAATTGTAATTATAACACATGGCATATGAAACTTATTTGTGTTGACATAGAGTGGTCATTGTTAAGGTAAACACTAAGAATCTTCAAGGATTTTGATGACCAAACCCTATTTCCATTAACATCAAGGTCTTCAAAAGAAAAAGAATCATACAATGTCTTTAGCCTTGGATTCCCACAAACAATTACTTCAGTCTTTTCATCATTTCATCTAAGCTTATTTCTATCCCTCCAGTCCTTAAAAATCATGTAAACAGTGCTTGACACGACATAAAACCTTATTTAATTGGTGAGGAGATGTGATTTGAGACAACTGTGTATCATCAGCATGGAAATGATAATTCATGTCAAATGCTTTTTTATAACATGAGCAAGAGGTGGGATTTACATCCTTAATAGAATGGAACCAAGCGCAGAGTCTTGGGGTATACCATACATAACATTGGAAGAATTGGAAAAGCTATCACATATTTGGGTTGTTTGGGATCTGTTTGTTAAGTAACATTGAAACCATGCCATGGTGATACCAGAGATGCTAAAAGTTATATTCAATCAAAGAGTGATATCAAGAAAATCATTATCATTTGTTGTCTTCATAAAACAAAAATAAAAAGTCAAAATGAAAATAATGACTGCACTGATAATAAAGGCAGCAATGATTAAAATATGATGATGATGATGATGATGATGATGATGATGATGATGATGATGATGATGATATGACAATGTTAATGATGATGACAATGATGATAATGATGATGGTGATGATTATTGCACTAATAATGATGATAGTGATGATAACAACAATGGCAATGACTGCAACAACAATGATGATGGTGATGGTGATGGTGATGATCATCATAAAGAGAAATTAAAAGAGTAATGACAACAAACAGAGGTAATCTATTAAAAGTGATCCTCCTCTTTCCTATCCTGTCCCTTAACCTAAAATCTTTATCATCCTACCAGTATGGTGGTGTTGTCATAAGGTAGTGTTACAGACTTTTATGTGACCCTGGTTTGAATCCACACCACTGCCTACATTGAGATAACATTAAGTATCTTAGTGTTTTCTCTGTCACTTGAACTGGTAAGCCTGCCCATGACTAAAAAGTGATTGTTTATGCCCCCCCCCCCCCCCCCACCTTTTCCACTGTTACTTTACTATCCCTCTTTGTCGTCCTGTCTCTGTCTCATTATAACAAACAACGTCATAATTCTTTAAAGAATTTATGATCTTTCCAAAACTCTATGTTTTTACCTTAGGATTCAAATGTGCAAATTTAAGACTGTCTGGAAGGTCCTCTGGCATTTTCTTGAACCTCTTAGGAAAGCCTCGCAGACGAGACTGCTCATAAAAGAAATGATCGCTATCCATGTTTCAGGAATTGATTTATTTACATAAAAATGACTGATGCCCAGATCTTTGCTTTCTGGTACAAAGTCTTGACTTTCTGCAAGTGTTGATTCAAGGATAATCCAGAAAAAGTCCACTCATTTTCTGAAAAATAATTTGAAGAAAAAAGAAACAACTGTAGAAAACATTACAAAGTTAGTGAAAGTAGTTCAGTATTTCTTTCAATCATTCCTTTTAACTTTTTCAGGCCTGGGACCATTGAGCCATTTGATACTATGCTTCTGGCTGTTTAGTTACAATCCACAATAACATACTTCAGTCATTTGAAATAGACAATCTTTTGACAGAAACTATGGTTTGTTCCTTGAAAAAATATAGTGCTACAGCCTGATTATTGTTTAATATTGCATTTCCATCTAACCAGCAGCCTGAGATGTATGGTCACACACAGATATAATAATATATCAGTAGTCAGAGCCACAGTGTAAAGAGACAAATCACTTATGTATCTGTGATCAGGGTGGAATGAATTAAAACTAAAACATCATATCTGTTACAATTGTGGCATTAGGCATAGGCAATTCTTTTATTCCACATAAAATTGGAGCTGATAGAAGAAGTAGCTCAAGCAGTTAAAGATAAGTAATCAGGCACACCTCAAATAATAATGCAAAATATACATTATGATGAAACCAGTTTTGTTCTTTAACACAGGCGCCCAATATGGTCATGTATAGAAGAGAACTTTTGAATTTCCCTGCGGGCTGCATAAATCTTAATTATTAGATAAACAACTACCCTAGTCATCCAAGAAATCTTGGGTTGTTTTTAAAAGAAGGCCAAATAAAACAATCTTTTCTATAATAATATCCAAGCTTAAGGTGCAGATTTAAAAAAGATCCATACACTTTATTTTCATCAATCTAAGTACCATTTCTATTCTAATCCACGGAAACATTGGTCCATGCATCATTCACCATGCAGTTCCAAAAATTAAGCAATGGGGATTGATATTCCTCTACAACCTGTATGCCATATTTGCGTTGTGCAAACTGCATTGCTACAAAATTTAAGGTAAATGTGTTGTCAAAAAGTAAAGGTTTGAAACATAAAGAACAGAATCATTCCACAGTTAACGCATGGAATATCTTCTCCTAATGAGCACAAGAATCAAATAAGCATTATGTATCTAAACGATTTGTTGTGTTTTGCAGGAACAAAGTGATGGATCTACTGTTGACAAACCTAAATCTGTAGGTGACAATATGTTAACTTTGAATTTTCAAAAGGAAGCAACTATACAACTTAATAGATACTTAAAGCAAATGAGGCAGTAGAAACGAAGAGAATAACTTTCAAGCAAGACTAAACAAAGGTGCATTTTACACATCAATACCACAGTAATCTTTCTTCCGACAGGCTCTTGAGTTTGATAAAAAGAAACTCTTTTACAATATTCGTATAACACACACTTTTGTTGATATACCATTTGATAATAAATTAACTCTCATTTCTTTTCAAGACATAGGTATCCTCTTGTCATTAAAAGGCAACCACCGCGATCAAACAATGGAAGAAATCGTCACCGAAGTGCCACTATAGCGTCCCTCACAACACGGAAACGCCATCTTGTTAAATGAATCACGTGCCTAACAACACACGGCAACCAGGTTTTTTTTAGTTTCATCTTTTCGCTTTTTTAATGGATCTAATCATCAGGCCTGTCAACTTTTATCTTTTCGCGGTGATGGGAGATGCTGATAATTTTGATGGAGATGATGGAAATGATTGCAGATGTACAAGTGTCTTATATAATGATAGAGTGGACGACAAAGAAACTTATCTTTAATCATTACACATGGTCTACAATGAATTACTTTCACGAACGCAATCGATATTTATATCATTCACACTTTACTATGGGTAGAGCCGCGTTTTATTCGGTATTTTGGGGTGGATGTTTGTAAACAACAAGCGTATCAACGCTAAATCGCTTGAAAACCAATCAACCCCAACATCTCTAAAGGAAGAAGGGACGGATAATAAAGAAATGTATGCATTTCTCTGGGATAGAATATTTAATTACCCATGTGGGAACATGATATGATACATCATATTAAGATAAAGCGTAAATTGTTGGGAAGCTGTAATCATACAGCAGCTGTTATAAGGTAAAATATAATGAGGCCGTAAATTTTTTCCTGTAATTGAAAGTAAAGAAAGGGAAGAAAAATAATCAATCTTATCATATTATCGTAACGTATTTGTTTCTCATTGACGGAGCATGATGATATTCACCCAAGAACTTATTTTTGGGGACAACTAAACTTGTTTTTGTCATGTATAGAGGACGTTTATCTAGAAAGGGTAATCTTGAAAAAAAAGAGAGGGAGAAACTTCCAAATTAAATAGGCTACGATTCTACGATCCACAATCCAGAACATTCAAAGGTAAATTTGTCTTTTGTAAACGAAGGTCGATCAAGCTACCCCAGCCCTCTCATTTTGCCATACCCGTCCCAGGGTCAAGAGAAACCATTCACCTATGATAACCTCCATCAATGAGAGAAACAAAACAATGTTCAGACCAATAAACAATAAGCTCTGATTTTCTGTTTGCTAGACATAGTTGCCTCGTCAGGCGGCCCAAAATTCTAATTCTAGTCTTCAGTGTATTCGTTTGGACACAAGCCGTCCTTCAACACAAAGGCTATCATCATGATAAAGTAGTCTTCAGTTGAATTTAATGGAAATGAACTCGACTTGTCACTTGTCATGCGTTGTGAGCTAATCCACCCCTCTAAACTATTACATCCTTGACCTTTGACTCCCATCAATCAACGGGGTCAAAGGTCTTTCCTTTTCGTTGTGAGTGAAGGGCTTATCCAGCATTGTTGACACGTCTCTACTAGTCTTGATAATGGATTATCATTCAGTTAGAGCTTGTCGTCAATGAGTGGGAAGTATGAGGAAACACAGCAAGTGATCTGCGTTGTGAATTTTGTGAGTTTGGTCTCTAATTGTAAATGATTTAACGATTGTGTTTCACTGTGTATAGACGAAATGTCACACCCTTTCGACTTTAGAAATCAAGATGACCGATTCATTGATGTGTAGGATATCTCAGAGATTGATAGGGGTAAATAAGCATACTGTTTTACAATCCAAGCTGTCACTCGTATCATCAAAAGTTATTGACACCATCGAAGCTCAGAAAAGGAAAGGAATTTCTTTAATATCCGACAGGGTGCACTCTTTCATTGAAAACTGTGCTGTGGGAATAGAAAAGGTAAGCAGGGCTTGTGTTTTTTTTTATTTTCTATTATATATCTCATATACATGGTAGACTCCCTCTTAGCCTTTTATGATCCTGATTTTCGACTGAGGTTTAAATGTTTCATGTCATGTTTATTGCCCTGTTTAACACTTAAGAGGTTATATCACTGGTGCAGCGTTCTTGACAAGTTTACATGGTGGTTTTTGTGCTGTCACACAGAAATAGGCTCACTCAAATATCTCATGCAGTCACATTAAATTGGCACCGGGCTTAGCAGTATTAGCACTGATCGTATAATGCCAAATGCCAGATGGGGCAGCTGCTAAAAGTTGAAAATTTCTTCAGTAGGATGCGGCCAGGGATTGAACCTACTACCTACATGGTCTGAGGCTGACGCTTAATGGTACCACTTGAGCCCATAAAACTGGTGCTGTGATCATGTGGTTGTATGTGGCGGTTCAATCTAATACTGTCTTAATTTCTTTTACCCTGCATGTGAGTGGTGCTCAAAATATAATTTTTGTTTCTTTCCTATTGCATTTCTCTCTCTCTCTCTCTCTCTCTCTCTCTCTCTCTCTATCTCTCTCTCTCTCTCTCTCTATCTAT
>JAUEKY010298258.1:778-13376 GCA_031833965.1 Scyllaea pelagica | reverse complement strand
TGGGAATGGTAGTACCAGGGGGCGGGGGTTGCAGTATAACGAGATTTCAGTGTAAGTGTTTCTCCCTTCAACAACTTTCCCTTGCAAAAAAACAACTCTTCTTCCCATTTAGTTAAGGGTGCCTTAGCAGGGCATATGAAAAACATTAAAGGTGAAATTTAGTTAAAACTATGGCAAGTGGCAAATAGACTAAATCACATTTTCTTCAAAGTTATACAATGGATGTCAATAACAAAAGGTATGAAAGCGGTCTGTGTTGACAATCCTCAGTGACAATGAGATCTTGACGCCATTAGTTACAATCAATCTCTTGAAACACTTCAGTATCAAAAAGCATTATTCAAAACTTTGCAAAAAACGTGTAACACATTCAGGACATTCCTTGCATTTACACTCCCCTGGATTGCTGTCTGCTTTTTCCTCTTTAATTTTCTCAGTCTTTTCTTCTTTAACTTTTTCCGACGTATCAGTCTTTTCCTCTTTAACTTTTCCAGATGAATCAGTCGTTTCCGCTTTCATTTTTTCGGATGCAGGCTTATTTTCACTAGCAATACTGGACTTTAACTTCAGATCAACAGACTTTTTGTTGTCTTGAATTTTTATGACAGGCAATTGTTTCTTTGAATGTTCCTCTTTGAAAGCTTTGGGTATACTGGTAGTGGATTTGGCAGCTTTAACACTTTTAGTAGCTTCGTCTTTTGGCACTGTGCTGCTACCATCATTTCTTCTAAGTACAATTGTGGAGTGGTCTTTACTCTTCTCTGAATGAGGCTCCAAGGCTGAAGCAAATGACTTTGGTTTCGCAGTGACTGCCTCTTTATCTGATGACACATGGGTGACTTTGCCACTTTTCTTTGACGACTCCGGGGAAATATTTTTGGAAAGAGACTGACCCTGACCTGATTTGGATCGCTTGGGGTGAGACTCTAAGTGAGCGGTTAAATCTACATTATTCACAAATCCTTTACTACACACTGGACACCGGATTAACCCTTCCTGGATGTGCACTTTTCTATGCGCAGACAACTGGTTTCTTTCTTTAAAACATTTATGGCATAAATTACATTCAAATGGTTTTTCTGCGGTATGCGTTCTCACATGATCAAGTAAATTCTGTTTAGATGAAAAGTTTTTCCCACATTCGCCACAGTTGTACTCTGGTTCCTCTGCTCCTTCTCCTTTCTTCCCCGTCCCAGGGCCAACAGATTTTCCTGAGCCTGCTTCAGATTTCTTCCCAGCTGGAGTACTTCCTGGCTTTTTTTGTTCCTTTGAAGCAGTTCCGGCAGGTTTTTTCTCATCTTTGGTTTCCATTTCAGCCATATGAGTTTCCATGTGTGAAAGAAGAGCATGCTTGTCATGGTAGCGTTTGGGGCAATACCCACACACAAATTTTGCAGCTCCTTTGTCTGTGGTTGAACTGCTGTCTCCATCAGTTTGTTTGTCTTTCTCACCAGTGGCTGGATTTGGGGGAGTCGTTTTGGCAGAGGAATCTTTCGCATTTCCACCACTTTTATTACTTTTGACAGACTTTGATTTGGTAGATGAGTCTTGCTTTGACTTACTTTCTTTTTTCCCTGGTCCAGGTTTCAGTGTCTGTCGTGAAAGAGAAGCAGTATTTGCAGAGGAAAAATATTTGTCCATAAGAGAATTATGCTTGTGAACAATATCTGTTTTTTCTTGAGGTTCCATCTTAATATCAGCATCTGAAGCCTTTTTATCAGGATTGACTTCAGTTATTTCTTTCTCTTCCTTTGAGGAATCCAAATCCATACTCTTATCATTATCACCATCCTCCTCCTCAAGGTCATCATCTGGAATGATAGCCTTGCTTTTAAATTTCGGTCTCCCAACTTTTCTTTTTACAGTCTTCCTCTTTTTACGAGGAGGTGACTTATCTATTCCAGACACAATCTCAGCAGACGAGTCTGAACCCAATTTAATTGAAATTTTCAACCCTCCAACCTTTTTCTCTGCGATAGGGATTTTCTTTTGACTCTCCCCAGCGGCTTTCTTTTGATCCAGCGAAATATCTAACATCTCATCTTTTTCTAATGCCTCCACATCTTCATCATCCACTGCATAGTCTACATCCTTCCCATCACTCATCTCATCAGATGAACTATCCTTCCCCTGGGCCAAGTAGCCCTCCTCATATTTGCTTTCATCAAAAGAATTTTCAATGGCAACCTTTGCCGCTTTTCTCCGGGTTCGTGCGGGTGGTGGTGGTTCTTCAGTGGCCGGTTTTACTGGATTATTGTATATAGATTCAGCCTGGAGTTCTATCAACCTCATAGCATTGTCTTTGGAACGTCTGTTAGAGCTCCTTCGTGGTAAAGAAGTATCAGAGTCCACATTGCTCTCCTCGTTTGCCTTTGTTTTTCTCTTTCTACCCCTTCCTCGCTTTGGTTTGGGTATGGGTACCACATGTTGGCTACCTATTGCACTGACTGTTCCCTCGATTAGACTCTTGGTATCTGCATCCAGGTTTTCTGGGTGATGAAAGGAGTCGCTCAGCCCAGAATGAGTTTGGGGATCACTGTTCACCGGCACTACCACGGCAGCATTCACATTACCTCCTCTTTTACCCTGACGTCTCTGGGCCCCTGCACCCCTCTTCCTGCGGCCCCTCGGAGCTCTGCCTCGTCCAGTACCCGCATTACCCGGCCTGGCGATAGGATTCTCAGGGTTCATTTCAGCATCCTCAACAGGCACAGTTACAGAACCACTCATGTCGTTACCACCTTCCACTTGCCCTCCAGACTGCTCCACTGCCTCAAGACCCTCTCTCGGTGAAACGACACTGTGCCTTTGTTCCCTCACAGCCTTGACCTGGCTTTGCAAAAGCGTTTTTTCTAATTGTAATTTTTCATCACCAACAATATTATCACAATCTTCATTCATGCTTTCTGGTGGATCTATAATCTCTTCTGTGGCATTCTGTGTGTTTATTTCACTATCAGTACACTGGGCGGTAGTGGCATCTATAAATGAGTCAGCAAAACTGGATTCAACTGAATCAAAATTTGAAATAAAGGAATCAGCACTCGATATTGTACTTTGACTTTGAGAAATACTGGGCATACTGAAGCTTGAATCAATTTGTGTTGTCGACGCATTCAGTGTCAATCCAAGGCTGTTGGTTGGATCATTTCCTTCACTCAATTTATCTGTTTCAGGAATCTGTGGCAGACTTTCTTGTAGGGACAAATAAGACGCATCTCTTCCGTAAAAGTTTGACTTTTTCGGAGCCTTTTGGGAAAAGTTTCCAAACTGACTTGCCAAGGACATTTCTGGTAGTTGATTTTCCGACAGGCTTTGTTTAGAGAGATCATGAGATGGAATACTAGCCTCTAAGCTTGCCGCTACAGATGACGTTTGCTGAATGTTACTTCCAGGAGTAACAGAGGGGGCGGTGACTGCATCTGTTAATGGCCAAGTTTTAGTCATGTCTAAAGGCATGTCAAGAGGCACGGACATCGAAATGGAGTCAGAATTCACAATTTGACCACCAGAAGAAGTTGAGCTACAAACAGAAGAAAGATTTAAACCCCTGTGGGATGAATTTGAGAAATCACCATTTTTTAGCGTCGGCTCTGCATCTTGTCCACTGGCGGGAGGAAGAAAAGGAGAAGAAGAATCCCCCGCTGGAGGAGATACTGGTGAGTAGCCTTCTAACTGTTCTCCATAGTCCGTAGTATGACACGGTTTGGACGTACTAGTTGTTCCTAGCACATCATCGGAATAAAGTGAGGGTGCAAAGCTGGAAACAGGTGCATTTGCAAAGCTGGAAATGGGGGCATTATCAGGCAGCAGAGGGTTGGTGTTCATGTAAGACGAAGCCATCAAGTCTCTTGAATTGATCAAAGGAGGTTTTTCGGGCTGTACAGATCTCCCGGTGACAGCTGGCTGAGGAAATGTACCACTCCCATGGGCGTGAGCTTGGGAGTAGGGAAATGATTTCTGCTGTGAGTAGCTAGGGCTTGGGTCTACAGTAGTGTTTGCATTGTATGATGTCATTGATGGATCTAGAGAATACAAATGAGCCCAGACAGAGCGATCTGTAACTGATAATTGAGATGCGCTTTGGGATGTCATATTCCTCACAGGTTGCGGCAAATTCAGAGGGGCAAAATCTTCCACAGGTTTTGATGCACCCGGGTGTGCATAATTGCTCTGTTTTTGAGAGTGGTTTGGTGCGGCAAAGGTGCTCCCTGGCTGTGAGACATTACGTGCTGTAGGTTGTGACAGTCTTGGAGCTGGATGGGTTGTGTGCAATGACAAGCTTTGAGATGTGAAATCTTGTGGAGAGGAATGGAAATTTTGTGCTACAAATTCCCAAGCAGAGCGACTGGACGCTGATGTATAAGGCTGCATTGCAGATGTAGTCATTGCCTCAATATTCTGCTTGTAGTTCATTCCTGGCACACCTGAAAAAAAAAGTTATGAAAGATGTATAAGAGATGAAAAAGAAATGAACGGTTAAACAAATAATAAAACATTAAAAAAAAATTAAGTTTGAACTTCTATCTCATCACTCTTTGCTTTGCTGAAACTTTGAATTCATAAGACAAATAACAAAAATTTTCCCTACAGCTTTAAGAATTATATAAACTTAACTTGAGTGACTTTAAAAAATTGGATGTCTCTGTAATGAGAGTTTAAAACTCATTGCAAATTCAGGGGTATTAACAAATGTTAAAATGCATGGCTTACAAAATAACTCTGAAAATTCACTATGACAAATAAGACTTTTATCACTGAAATATTGTGATTGCGTCATTCACATGAAATAATAGCTTTCTGGAGAAATGATCTCTGAAAAGTTCCTTTTGAAACCTTTATTTCTTTTACATCCTTAAAATTTCTTTTTACAAAAAGCTATTGTCAAACAAAATTTTGTCATTAAAAATATAACCAGAAAAATCGTGCCAACTTGATAAAAACCTTGTCTTCTCTGCTATGATTCAACAATATAAAATGGTTCACAATTGACAAGAGTTAGACTAGGCAATTATTTCTCCACCTCCCCTGTTAACAAAGTGATTTTCTACAACGCTTTGATGTTTTCCTACAATAAAAATGAAAAAAAAAAATAGAAACTAGAAAAAAAAAACAAAACAAAAAACAAAAAAAAAAAAACACCAACCCCCTATTAAGTATGAACTCATTTGGAAAATTGATTTAATCAATGAGCAACCAAAATCAGTTTAATTGTAGAAAGGTAATTTGAACAAAAGACAAATGACATTTCAAGCACAAAGCAGAATTCTAAAAACAGGATTTATTTCTACACATACCATAACTATCATAGACAGGTGTCTGCTTTCTGGACAAATCCAGGTGAGCTGAGGTGTTCATGCTTCTTGTAACACCAAGGGTAGGAGTCTCAATGCTTCCGGAGAATTGAGGATCAATTTGTGGCATCCAAAGTTCAGGGGGTAGACAATTGTTATCTTCACTGCTACCTTCCATCATCTGAAAGGAAGGTAAAAATAAAAAAATGTCACATAATATATCAGGAAAAGTAGTTAGCTAAACAAGTTGATTGATTTTTTCTCCTGTCAGTGAGTCAGTGAGCCTGAGTCATGGCGTAATGGCACTGCAATTACTGGTAATGATTTTCAGGAAAAGCCTCTAGAGTCTATGCATAGCATTACATCCCTGATTTACCCACATGGGTAATATTGATTGATAACATTCAGAGAAGGAAACTGGGTCAGGTTCTGTATGACAAACAGAAATGAAGTTGGAACTACGCCTTGGAAAAGGTGTTCAATTTGCAAATTACTGAGCATATCTCTCTCTCTCTCTCTCTCTCTCTCTCTCTCTCTCTCTCTCTCTCTCTCTCTCTCTCTCTCTCTCTCTCTCTCTCAATCTCACATACAAGCAGTGCTATATAAATCCATTGGACCAGGCAAGGAATTTCTCCTGTAAGTTGTTGGAAACTGTAACATCGAATATGTCATTTGCAGACAACTCGCTGATGGTCCAAAAACATAATGCTCAGGTAGCAACAGTTTATAACAAAATTCTAAAAGTAGCATAAAATATTTGAAGAAACTTGCTCCACCTTGCCATCTCAACAATGTCAGAGAGAATTGCAGCTTTTCCTTTAGTCTTTAGTTTCTCATGGTCCACCATTACATGGTGGCTAAATAACATAATAAGAGCAATTCAATGAAAATGACAACATATTTTTTCAAATTTAGGTTGGATCATAGTATGTGATTTGTATCTTAAAATGAAATGAAAATTTTAATGTTAATGTTAAGGTTATCTCTTACATGTTATTGCCATTTTGTGTCCTTTATTAAATCTTTTAGGGGCAATAAGACTATCAGGTGATTTACATTGAATTTACTCATCATATGAAGAATCTTAATAATCAGAGAATAAAGAAAAAAAACCCAACAAACTAACCCCCCCCCCCCCTTTTATGTTATGATTCAACCTAATTCAAACAGTGCAATAATGTAGAGAAAGAGTTTGACAGCATATGAAACAGCAATGGACCCCAAAACATGCAAGAAATTTGCCAGGTTTTAAGAAAGATTCTAGATGTGAGATTTTATCTATACCCCTTCGTCAACTTCCAAGCTTGAAGGAATCAAAATCACAATCACTGTAAGCAGCAGTTCCTGGTTAATAGGCTGCCCAATGGACCCCATTGTAGGAGTAGATTCACAGTAAAATCATGAAATCACAGTGATCACAGTTCAACTGGAGCAGCATATTTTGTTTTTGATTATGTGGCCTAATATCCCATTGACTGTGCTATCACTGAACAAACCCTTCTTAGCACTGATAATGTGTGGAATATCAAATTCTCTCATCAAATCTTCACAACCGGTGTACCAATTTTTAACCAGCTCAAGAAAGAAAGCAATGATTGTGCTTATCAAAGTGCTTCATTCTCTAGGTTGATTTCCCTCTATCAAGGGTGCTTTTAAGAGTTCAAAGTAATACAGTTCAAGGAAATTAAAAGCACTTTTAAAAATTTGTGGCAGCTAATATTTGATTTACCCTAAAAATTGAAAAATGCTGAAGACATATATATAAAAAAGGAATAAAAGCAGTTTTATAAAGAATTTGTCTTGAAATGTTGTGTTGTAGTTTTTATGATAATTTCCCCGCCTTGAGAAAAAAAAAAAAGAGAGAAAGTAGTGTAACAAATTTTAAAAAATAGTACAGTGGAAGTCGGTTATAACGAGAACCCCCGTTCCAAGTGAGAATTGTCACTATTACCGAGCTCTTGTTATTCCCAATTCCAGGGTAACCAACTGAATTATCATATCATAACTGTTTGACAACATCACAAACTCGGCAGGCAGTAGCAAGCGAGCTTTCGTTGTTCTGCACACACACACACATCCACACACAAACACACAAAGGGAAGCCTACACATAATGTAGCACACGTTGTGGCTGCCTTGAAAGTGTGTTGTGTCTGTATATTAATTGAAATGATACAAGATTTTCCATGTTGAGTTCTCGTTACTGCAGGTTCTGGATCACATGGTATCGTTAAACCAGGTTTTTTCCAATAGAGAGATGATAAGAAAAAAACGGGGATTTGAAATAGTCTCGTTATTTCCGAGTTCTCATTATTTCCGTTGTCTTTAACCATGAAGCACAACTGTATTACGCCTGCAACCATTACTAAGCCCATTAACTGCTTTTCTTTGCTCCTCCCATGCGTTCTCTCTCTTATTTCCTGTGGGGAGTCCTATTCAGTCCGAGAGAAACCCAGATTGATTTGTCATCTAAAATCTGGGAGATATTAACAGTTAACAGGAAGACCAAAGCCTCCCTTTTTAAGAGTCTGGTGCTATCAGTACTGCTTTATAATAAGATTATGGGTGCCAGACCTGGAAGCTGTTGAAAGGAGAATGGAGAAAGCAAGACAGCTCCAAAGCTCAGTGATTGAAGAGATTTTTTAAGATATGCTGCCCATTATCATATCCTAAACACTGAAGTCGAAGAGATGGCGAAAACATTGGATAATTTATGAGGTAAGAAAAAGAAGTTGGTGTTGGATCATTGTATCAGACATGTGTTGAGGAGGGAGTTAAATAATGACATTGCCGTTGCCTTGGGATGGACGCCAGAAGGAGGGCGGACAAAGGGGGCGCACCAAGTTGACATGTCTAGGGCAGTTGAGGGAGAGAGATATGGCACTGGCTGGAGATATGGGCTTCTGATTGGTGGTCAGCTACAGACTAGACAAAATGGAATCATAACAATACCCAAGCCTTTTACAGCCTTCAGGCGTTGAGTTGAGAGAAATAAGGTTTAGGTAAGGAAATATGACTGACACCAGAAAAAACCAATAGAGAAATAGTCTATTGCAAAGGGGGGAATAAGCAATAAAACTTCTGTCTTGTCTTTGTCGTATGCTACTGTTTCAGTAGCATGTCTCTGACCTGACTTACTCCTTAATAATGGACTTGCCTGTTTTGGCTTTGTCTACTTCATTGGCTGAGAAAGAAACCCAGCAATTTTAGTGTCCAACTAACCCAGCAATTTTAGTGTCCAACTCATATATTTGGCAAGGTGAAAAATAGCACTTGAGTGAAAATTTTTTAAAGTAAGTAAGAAAGCTAAAATTTATCTTCAACATGCTGATTGGCAGGTGTAGCGGGGCACATCTATGTGAATGGTGACCGTGCGGGCCTTGCTCTCTACACTTGCATCGCCCCCAATGCCAATTGGCGTGTGTAGTTTTGCGTGGACTAAAACAGAGTGGACAGAACATCCTCATTTTTATTTTCATTTTTTGTATCTATACACATACACACAAATCCATACACACTATAAAATGACATGGGACACTGATAAATGATGACTGCAGATTTAGAGAAGTGGAAGAAGTCGGTTGGATGTAATTTAGCCATAAATGGGTAAGAAAGGAAGTAGGGTAGGGTGGAGTTGCCATTGCAAAAAATAAAATATAATGAGACAACTTGTTGGGCAGTCTTATTTTTTCCATCCATGTTAAACTTTGAGAGAAGATAGTAGGTGAATCATTTTCAACGCAACAGCCTTGCCTTTCAGTTTTGTACTGGCTCACTGCATCAAACTAATTCAATCAATTTCTGCTTAATGTTTCAACTCAAAATATATTGATACAAAGGAGTTTCTCTTCATTGTCAGAGTTAGGGGAAAGTGCTAGCAGTGGCAGTAACCATAATTATCCATATGGTATCCCAAAGCAAATTGCAGCAAATGAAAAATAATAAGGGTGTGAAGGCAAAGGGTTTTGTAAAATGGGAGTTAAACAAAGAAAAACAATGCAGTCAATGAGAGAAACAGGAACCATTAAATATATTTCAATCATCTTTTTCAAAAGAGTACAAACCTTACAATGCTATTACCAACGGTCATACAAACTAAGGTGCCTTCAGGACCAATAAGATATCTAGAGTGAGTAGCTGTGTAGAACTGATTACGGGTAGGGATCTTGCTTACAAACAAAAAATAAACCTGACCGTTTTTCTACACATGTAACTAACGACAGTAATTCTTACTTGCAAGTCCAAATAAATCAGCGTTTACGGTGCACTTCATTGAGCATGCCTGTGGTGGCCCAATCCATCGACCTCCTCATTCCGCCAGTGTCCAATGAGCAGCAGTCTTTATGACAAATTGCACAATTAGCTCAAATATTCTGCGAAGGATCGTCTAGATGAAAGCAAAGCTTTCCGATCTTTGAAAACTGACTAGAGAAAGGATTACTGATTTCTCAGTGTTAAATAGTAAGTAGTCTATATGGCAGATTTAGGGCTGAGGAAGGAAACTGAAGTTGGAATACTCTCTGTTGTTTTCGTCATCAAAACATGTCAGATGAAGATCAACGGATGAACCGGGTATGGGGTACTGCATTGTCATAAGTACCCGTTATTGCATTGAGGGAGTCCGGAGTCATTCAAATTGCTTTTGCTGTAAATTGAGATTCCATCCTCCCTATCGTTAAAAAAAGATCATTTGGTTCTTTAAAAACACTGGCTTAGTTAATCTTATTTCCACCTCGGCGTTAATTCAGAATGGCCTCCTCATTTTCCACCCCTTTCAAAATGGGGCTCTCTCTCTCACATCACATAAGGTAACAAACATCGAAGTCTATATGTTCCAATCCTAAAACCCGCCCGATAAAACTTTTAAAGGATATTTTGTCAAAACTCGATTTATCACATCAAAGCAATAAGTCTCAATCAGATTATTTATTTTGTGGTCCAAATTAAGTGGATGCATTTTTCTGCAATATTTGATGGTTTATTGTTGGAAACCATTGTCTCAGCATGGCATAAGATCGAAGGTTATAAGTTCAAGCGGCTTTTGGATCGGGAAAGCAGAGTAAGATATCTAAGCCTTATAAGAAATACTTATTGGAATCAATGGATGATTTATAGCGGCAAATAAAAAGCCCCTGTGAATGGATAATTTAGGATCGGATAGAATATCAACATAACCCTGCACTCCGCGTGCTTTCTCATCAAAACTGATGTGCGAATATAGAATGAGCCTCATAAAATGCAAGGACATTTGAAATTGTGAAAAAACGTTTCCCCAGTTAAAGCAAAAACAAATAAACACATAATAATTCTTTAAACAAAAATACGACCGAAAATCCAAACAATAGCGAGAAAATGAACGCCAAAAGAATAGGTGTATAAAAAATTAAGCAAACAGGTCTTTGTAATCTATTCATTGAAAAGTAACGATAAACAGAATAAGATAAATGGAAATATATAGACACAAATTAAGATAAATAGGTAGGAACTAACGGTTTTCTATGTTTCGGTTTATACATGCATACATATCTATCTGAACATAATCATTTGAGTACATTTATACATGCACATATATGCACTTACATACATACATACATACTTACATACATACATACATACATACATACATACATACATACATACATACATACATACATACATACATACATACATACATACTTACATACATACATACATACATACATACATACATACATACATACATACATACATACAAACAAGATCACACACCAACAACATAACAACAACACTACCACCACCACCATCAACCACTATCACCACAACACCATCATCACGCCACGACCACTACCACCACCACCTCCACCACCACCACCATCATCATCATCACCATCACCATCACCATCACTACCACAACCACCACAAATTTGATACCGCTACCGCCTTCAACTCAACCACTTCCATACCACCCTAAAGGATGACTACATTGATAATACCGCGACATGACAATATCCTCAGAAAACACGAACACACACATATTTCCAACATATATCAACCCAATCATCATAAACCAACCAACTGCTGGAAACTACGCACACAAAACCCAGCGGCTGAATTCGAAGTCGATTTAATGTACACTATGCTTGACATTTACATTTATTTCTTGTCGGCAAAATAACTCACGACTGTGCGCGAATCATTAACGGACAGAAGAATACTATTACAGATTTAACGTTAAGGCTTTCGAAATAATGATTTACATAATTTGGAACAATGTTGATCTTAATGATTTACGCTGTCTATACACGAGACGTCATTCTCTCGCAGACAGTGTAAATTGCCTCCACAAATCACATCCGTTTTGAGTTGTAGGAACAGGACTAACAACCAAATTAAGTTGTTTTTCCCCCCGAGTACATCATTCTTTAGTTAAAAACAAATACAAGGCACAAAGGTCATGTCAGACGTGTGTAAGTAAGAATATTGTAGTTCTTTGCCATGACAGCTCATGAAAATAGTGACGATAATGAAAGTATAATAATAATATGCCATGACAACTTACAAAACAAAATGTGATGTTAATGATGATATGTCTAATAGCTGAAAACGTTATACTCAATTTCTGATATTGTACATTGTATCTTGCCAAAACTCCGTTGGTCAATCTCTAGGAAATATTGTGCCCTGAGAACTACAATCTAGGGATCGTTTTCTTTGTTTTCTTTTTTTTTCTCTTATAATATCATAAGTATCCGTTCTTTTCATATGACAAACAAACTAAGTTTATTCTTTCCAACTTTTCTCCAGATATTTCAAGTTTTCATTAGTCTCGAATTCCGATATTTCTTATCTTCATGTCCATTCCAAGGTTTAAAAAGTCCTCTCTAAGTATTACAATTCTACCATAAGACCGTAATCGAAACGTGGCCGCTTCGACCGTAATCCATTATTGCGCCCATTTAACAAAAGGACCTTTTATCCTTCTGTTCTGTCTAAAACTGGTTTGGTATGATGAGTAGAATTCTTAAATGTTTGGACTTCTTCTTTTGAAGGTATTTGTGCTTATGGTTTTTCTGTTGTTGTTGTTTTGCTTTTTTTGCTTTTTTTTGTTTTGTTTTTTGTTGCAGTTTATTTAAGGACGCTATCGGCAGGGATTTAGGTCATGTCAGCACACGCGAACAAGTCAACTAGTCAAAAAGCATCCAAGACACTTTCCACATAGTAGGTCAGAATACATCTAGATACTTAAACAGCGAAGAGCAACTACAATAAAAAAAAAAATTCCGACTCTCTGGAAAGTACGGGGGGGGGGGGGGGGGGGAAAAATTT
>JAUEKY010298148.1:0-13377 GCA_031833965.1 Scyllaea pelagica | reverse complement strand
ATTTATATTCCTATCTTTCCACCTATCCATCTATCTATCTATCTATATATCTATCTATCTATCTATCTATCTATCTATCTATCTATCTATCTATCAATATGCCTATCTATCCATCTATCTATCTATCTATCTATCTATCTATCAATCTATCTGTCTATCTATCTATCTATCTATCTAGTGAATGAAATCATTTTAACTCCTTCAACCCAAGCTTAACAGTAAAAACAAGAAACTCTTACATTGTGTTTTGTAGACATCCACGTGACAGCTGGTGGGCAGTATGCTGATGGGAAATGAACAAGACCAAAGCCAGAAGACAGTATGCAAGCAAACTGCGTTGGAATCAATATTGACCGTAATATCTTGTGAACTTGAGAGCTTGAAGAAATGAACAATACTAGACTAACACCAGAAACCTTGTGTTTGTAAACAAACTGCGTTGGAATCAGTACCAAAGCCAGAAGACTTCTGTTTGCAAGCTAACTGCGTTGGAATCAATATTGACCGTGATATCCTGTGAACTTGATAGCTTGAAGAAATGAACTTTACTAGAATAGCACCAGAAAACTTGTGTTTGTAAGCAAACTGCGTTAAAATCTATATCTTATGCTAATTCTATCTTACGTAACTTGAAGACAAGGCTCTACACGATAACCTTCATCTTTTCAGTGCCATGCATTCATTATGGATGTGAGCATCGTGTAGACTAAAGGTTTGGTTTGAGGGATAGGGTGGTGCGCACCGATAAACGGGATCACCTCTTCTCTTCTATTATCATTAATTGACGGTGGGGAAAAATGAAGCCACGATAACCGAGCATTTCTACACCTTCTACAACCGTGAAAATTGACTTAATTGTGGGATTTGTAATGAAAATTGGAGTGGCACTAATATTTTTAGGAACACCGACTGATTTCTTGAATTAAAAGCTATAACCTACTTATACATTTCTAAAGACAAAGAAATTGCTAATGCGAACTACTTCCTTTCCGAAGTAAGACGTTCAATAGAGATTCTTCACGACACAAATTCATTTTGTGCGGCAAACGTGGATAATACAAGCCTACAAAAACAATACAAACTCTGCTTTCTTACTCGCGAGTTCGCGGAGTTATCAGCTGGTATTAATAATAATCAATAAGATTGTTGTAGATTCCCCTCAAAAGTCACGTAGCAGGGAAGTTCATCCAACAAAACACAAGTCACGTGACTATCAATTTGATTTAGATATCGGTCCACGCTTCATTTAATAATGATAATGATTGTCATCTTTTATGAACCAACGAACTTTTTTCTTTAGGAGATAGGTGTTTATCTAAAAATTTACCAATCTTGAAATTAGCTTCAAAGGGGTTTTTTCTCCTTTTTCCCTTTTTTCTTTTCTTTTCTTGGGGGGTGGGGGGGGGGGGGCTTAAGCTATGGAAGGTTAAGAAGGCTTGCCATTTTGTTTAATGTTGACGAAAAAAACGTCCCCCTCACGTGACCTATGAGGGGAATCTAGAACTACTGACGGCGGACAAAAATGAAACCACACTAGCCAAGCATTTCTACACCACCGACAACAATGAAAATTGACATAATGGTGCAATTTGTTGTGAAGATTTGAGTGGTTATAATATCTTTCTTTTTTAAAGAAAAATGGCCAATGTTTTAAATGAAAAGCTAAACTCGTCCGTAAGTTCGAGGGATTATCCACAAGTTACCGGCTTCGTTGACGTAAGTAGTTGAGCGTCCGCCTCGTAACCGGTAGGTGGTGGGTTCAATCCCACGCCTGGACATTCCTAAGTATTAAAAATCGTTTTTTAGCAGCTGCCCACCTGGTGCTTGGCATTATGGGAACAGTGCTAAGACTGGTTCGTCCGGTGTCAGTAAAGTGTGATTAGGTGAGATATTCGTGTGAGTTCTCCGTTTATCCCCATGTGGCAACACGTTATGTGGGAATAAAAATAGAAGACGAAGAAGAAGATTAGAATTATAAGCGTCTGTTAGCGTCTGCCAGCGTCATGCTGCTAAAAGATTTAGCTTTTATGAAGATAAGTCATGCCCTTTTATTTCTAGGAAAACACCAATTTGATAATAAAATCTTGAGGAAAAAACAGTTAACAACTACAACACTACCCCTGACCTTGAGTGGTTCCTAGACAAAGATATTCAAAAGAGTTTAATAATCATTCGATTCAGGCCAAAGACTGATTATGAGGATTAGAGAGGCATTCCACGGAACAAAAATAGATTGTTGTTGTTCTTCCGCACAAAGATAAAGAAGTTGATCGAGGCTGCTGTAAAGTTGGATGACTCATTTTGTGGAAGGAGAATGTGATAGGAAGTTTAAGTAAGTCAAGTACCTGCTCCTATTGTTTTTATCTTGGGCATTCCATCATCGTTACACTTGTTATTTGTGCGGTTTTGTGGTCTAGTGGTAGACTCTTTTGGCTTGTGATCGTGAGATTGCGGGTTCGATTCACCCGTCAGTGACGACGCAAAGTTGAGTCCTTGGAAAAGGCTCTTTACTCATATTATCCCACTCCACTCAGGTGTAAATGAGTACCTGACCGTTGATATGGTTATCCCTGTCCGAAATAAAAATGTACTAGCGCCTAGAAGGCTGCTTGTCTTGTACTATTTGTTTTATGTTGCTATTGGTTGGAGACCCCTTGTAAAGCGATTTGAGCACGTTTAATGGATATTGCGCTTTATAAATGATCTCCATAAATACTGTCCATCCAATAGGTTTCCCGGTCGGTGAGATACACGTATGTGCTATCATTAATGTACTGTCATAATTTTATGGTGTCTTACAATACAATACTTGTTTGTAGTGGCTAAGCAGCGTATCTTTGGAGATAAGGCTGCAAGTCCAATCTCAGGCTATTTTAAAATTTGTTTGACCTCCATACATTCAAGAGTGGGCACAGTGGGCTAGACACCTGATTGTCTCAATCTCTTGTCTCAGAGTTTTTCCTGACTTTTGTTTGATATCAGACTGGGTTGGGGTTTTTTTTGACACATTCTGATGTCAAACACTATGTCGGGTCCCTACACTGGCTTTGGTCGGTACAACAGGGAAACGATAACAAACAAACAAGTTTGATGTTGAGTTTTTTACCTTGGAAATCCTGTGCACAAATACATTATAACAGGCGTATTACAATTGAAAATTATCAAAATTCCAAAGACCCCCTGCCCTGATTGAGTTTGCATATGAGTTTGGAATCTTTTACTGTTGTTATTTTCTTAACCTTTCTCTGCTTGAATTTTTTTTCTTCTTTAAATGCTTACATTATAATGTTGGAAATTCATATTTGAAACAGTGAAAGTGATGAATTGATATTCCCTCCAGGTCGTTATGAGGAGGCAATCATCCATCACACCCAGGAGAAGCATCTGTGTGAGGCACTTGGAGATCGTATAGGAGAGGGTGTGGCGTGCCGTATGATAGGCGAGTGCCATAGTGCCTTGGAACAGTACTCTCAAGCATTGGAGTTACAAAAAAGGCATTTAACGCTAGCCAGGTGACCAAGAACTTTTTCTTGTATTCGTTGCTGTGTTTTCATTATCATTCCAATGCTATTCAGGCCAAATCTAGAAATATTCTTTTCACAGGTCAGGAGAAGGGAAATAACTCTTTGGAATCTTGCACCCCTCTCAACGTTAAACGAATTTACCAAGTCTGTAACACACTTGGGGAATAAAGTGAAAAAATTCTGCTAAGAAAAATCACTGACCTTTAATTTGCATTGCAGGAATCTATTTTGTCTTTAAACTACTTCCCTGAAATGCCCTTACATCAAAAAAGAAAATTGCCATTGCAATGAAAATCACATATTTTTTTCTTAATGCGCCTTGTGTAACTTTGTCATAATCCACATGTTAAAGAACTATGTATACCAGTATATTCCAAAATACATAACCCAACAAATGAAGCACTGGTGAACCCCACAACCCACTGGCCACAAAACTGTACAGCAAAGCTTAGGACCTGCTGCGAGTAACCAATTTTATCACAAACATTCGACTGCAGCCACAGTCAACCATGGAAGAACAAAGAAGATGAAGACTAAGATAACAATTTCAGCTAGTTTCTCTCTTGTTGTCATTGCTGATTTCCCCTAGAGAGTGCCAGAATAGTCTTGAAGAGCAGAGAGCTTGGGCCACCATTGGCCGAACGTACCTGTGTAAGGCTGAAAGCAGGAACCTGATGGAGTCGTCCCTTGCCAACACCAAGGCAGAGAAAGCCTTCCTGAAAGCCTTGGAGGCGTGTGAAAAGGTTGGTAGTTTTGTTTTGTTATCAGATCCCTGCAGTACTGCTCAATAGCAGTGTAGGGACCCGACATAGTGTTTGACACCAGAATGTGTCAAAACTATAAGCACAATCTGATATCAAACGAAATTCAGGAAAAATTCTGAGCCCAGAGATTAAGACAAGCAGGTGGTTGGCCCACTCTTGAATGACTCAAAGAAAATACACATTGAGGTGTACATCTAGGGAGGTCAAACAACTTTTAATATAGCCTGAGATTAGACTTGCAGCCTTATCTACAAAGATACGCTGCTTGGCCACTACAGGCAAGGTTGGTAGTGGTAGGGACAACTATGGTTGTCACTTTGTTGATGATGGCTCAATGGTAGAACATTTGCCTCAGAACTGGTAGTTTGTGGGTTTGATCAATGAGCAGGTCAAGAGGTAAGGGGTTGAAGAGGTACCTAATAACGAACATTGAAGCTTCACATTGGGCAATTTGAGAAAAGTGCTATGACTGGTTGGCAAGTGTCTGTATTTTGTGACGGATTAATTGTGTATATAGGATTGAATTAGTTTAAAAAGTTCATTCTTCATTGCAGCTGTTAAAAGTCATTTGCTTGTTATAAATCTAGCTTCCTGGTAACATAACCTAACTTCTCTGACTGTTGGAGAAGGAAGTGAAGAAAGCTCTACCTGTATATGATATGTGATTTATCTTTCTTTTTAGGGGTGTATTTTGGAACACAAATATTTTTGGGTATAAAGTTCCGGTATTAGGGACTTCTTTCATCTTTCAGTTTGTTTTTCTTAAGGCGAAAATTCAGTTTATTTACATCTGTTTTGATTTTTAATTTACATATAATGACACCAAAAGTGTGTTTTCTTTACAACATAAATCAAATTTATTATTTGTGTTTTTTCTCTTTTTTTCTCTTTTCATATCTTTGATTTATAGGTGAAGACATTGGTGAAACCAGCAGAGTACATGGCAATGAAATGTCGTGTTTTACTCAACATCGGACTGGTGTACGACAATAGAGCCAATGTTAAACAAGCCGCTGAAGTTATCAAAAAAGCAGTTCTAATCGCAGAGTAAGTTTAAGTCCAATTCATTTTGCCTTGGTCATTTTTCTTGAATTTATAAAGAGAAAAATATTTTGGGAATTTTTTTCTTATTAAAACCCTCAAAATTGAATTCTTTTGAGAAGCAACATGAGTACGATTACTTTAAATACAATTAATTGTCCTGATTTGGGAAGACATGTTTTTTTTTTGGGGACTTTCAGTTTTCTATAGTCAAGTCTTTTAAAGTTTAAAGTTAATGTAAATTGTCTTACTTAGCTTTTTTCTTTTTTTCCTCTGTTAGGCCTCATTTTTGTACAAAATAGTGTAAACTTTTTCTTGTTTTAAGTACAATTAAATTTCCTACAAATATGAGCATGGATTAATACTACATTGCAAAAAAGTGATGTGTGGTGTTATGAACTTTTAAAGTTGTTTGAAACTGAAAATGGCAAAAACTATCACTACTCCTTTGTCCTGCCTGACATGGAATATGAGTGTCTTTGTTTTGTTTTTTTGTTGTTTTGTTTTCTTATCCCCAAAAATATCATTTATGAACTTGAAACAGCTGGCGTCACAACCACTTCTTAATCTTCTGTGGAGCATTTGAAATGATTACAATAATGATACAATAATAATGGTCATAGTAATAGTAATAATAACAGCATATCTAGAGCTTTTCATGCCGAGGCCTCCAAGTGCTTTACAAATTAAAAATACATTTACCCAATGAATATGTAACATAGATGAATTAGATAACTGAATATGCGATATATCAAAGGACAATGAATAGTAATCTTCATGTAAACTGTCTAATAATGAATGAGCAGGAAATGGTATGATTTTATTCAACTCGTCCATAGCTCGGAATGTAAATGCCTTAGATTCTTTGCAGAGAAATTTCGTCTCAAGAACAGTTGTCTCTGCACTGTAATGGTAAGAGGTACCTACTGGTTAATGAAATGGAATGGTCAATTTATGTTAACTTGTTTTTTGTTTTGTTTCGTTTTCCCCGAACTGACAGGAAGCACCATCTGGACGAGGAGCTGTCCATGTGCCAGGGCAGCTTGGCCAGCGTGTACCAGAACGGCCGGCAGTTTCCCCAGGCCTTGGCCTCCTACAGGCAGGCGGTCAAGCTGGCACAGAAGCTGAGAAACAAAAGGAGAGAATGCGACCTGCTTACCAACATGGCTCTGGTGAGTATTTGGGGTAGTGTTTTATTCCACAATGGTCCTTGGTACAAATGAATATGTATTTCGTTGCATGTCAGGTGTGTGATGGCCATGGCGTTTTGGTGTCTTTTATTTGAAGTGAATATATCTGATGGGACAACTTTTCAGTGATGATTTTGTGGAGGAATGCCAATTGATGGACTTTTCTCCTATATGATAGTGGTTCCCAACTAGGGATTCCAACATACTGTAGTCATTGCGGGCAAATCATGGGATGTTTTCAAGCTTATCAATTTCAATTTGTAGATGAGGGTCCCATACAATATTATGCCCATATCATTCCATGACAGGTCGAAAAATGGAAACATATTTGTGCTTGTACATTGAGCTGGAAAAAGATTTTGTCCAGACGTCTAAAAACCTCCTGTATGAGTGTATGAATAAGGAGCATGGGTGAAAACTAGCTTGCAAATGCAGTAATACTCATTTTATGTTTAGAATTTCATGTACCACCAGCTAAATTTACTCTGGCAGGCAACTGCGCGGGTATAACTTTTTGGGGTGTTTTGTGTATTATTGTTGTAGTACTGATCCTTGGTTTAGCGTTCTGTGAATTTGAATTAGGCCTTGCAGGTGCAAGTTTTTTGTCATTCTGGACTGGGGGAGAGTTTTGAGTGTATAAGAATATTCTATTTCCATCATCATTTGCGTGTTCAATAAGCTTGACCTTTTAATTGTGTATGATACGGTGTTGATATTAATTGAAATAGCCTTCTCTTTAAAAACCAAAGCTGCCTCAGAAATTTGGTTATCAAATATAAGAATCTTATTCCTCGTGCATTTTTCTTTTTCTTTTTTGTTTAACTAATGATTTAAAGTTTAGTTTGATCAAATGTTCATGTGAAGCTTTGGTGACAATTTTGAATTTTACAGAGCTGCTGTCAAGGCCTTAGTCTATTGGTTTTGTTATTTTCATGTTTGAATATCCTCTCTTTTTGACCAGGTACATGTTGCTGTGGGGGATTTTCTTGAGGGGAAACATTGTTTGAAAAAAGCTCACAAGCTGAAAATGGAACATGATGGCACGGTCAAGAAGATACCGACCTACTTCAAAACGGGTAAATAATGAAGAATGGATTATTTTAGTCTTTGCTCTACTCTATACCACTGGCTGTCTAAATGATGTCCGCAAATTATTTGAAAGAATACATTAAACTCTAAATTTCCTCTTATTTTTTTTTTTCTGTCTCACTTTGGTGTATTTCATTATTTTTTTCTTGAAAATAAAAAATTGCATCCATGATACATTGTCTGAATGAAGTCTCTTATGGCCTACTTTAAAACAGATGAATAATGAAAGTTGATAGCTTATTCTTTGTCTTTTGGTATTTACTATTTAAATGATGCCTAAATGATTTTTAAAGGAAATTAATATTAGATTTCTCAAAAAAAATTTCTCACCTCCACTTAAACTTGATCTTAGTTGATATAAAAAAAAACCTCACAAAAACAAAGCTTGCAAATGGGTTTTTGACTATGTCTTTATTTTCTATACAGATTTAAAAAAAATCAAAATTGATAATGTCAACAAAATCATAAGTGTAAAAAGATGAAGTTATCCTTTTTTCCTTGTATATCTTGGGAGAAATTCACTTAATCACTAGTTAAGATTCATGCCTCACTTCCATTCACATATTTTTATTATAATCTTCATCCTTTAAGATATCCATGCCATAATTTATCCTATTTTAACATATTTTTGTGTTTGCATGAAGTGAACAAGATTCAGGAAGCTCACCACGAAATGGAATCGACTGAAGAGGCCAGCAAAAGATGCGAACTTTATGAAGTCTTAGCGGACGGCTTTGCAGAGCTGAGTCTCTACAATGACGCCATAGAACATTATTTGAAAGTGGTAGGGGTTCTTCATTAATTTGTGTCCACAAAACAATGTATAAGATTAAACACCATTTTCAACATTCAAACAAACAAGTGTTCTAATCTTTGAAGAACATTATTCGAAAGTGGTAGGGGTTCTTCTTTTCTTTGTATGAAAAAAATAAAATGTAACATTAAACACCATTTTCAATATGCAAACAAACAATGTGTTCTTATCCATGTGGCGAATGATGGGTCCTGATGAGTTCTCGTATTGTTTTTTTTTTTGTGTTGTTGTCAAATGTGATTCAACCTTTTTAAATGCTTCTACATATACCAATTAAGGTTTGGTGTGAAATTTAGTGGCGGTTACTCTTGATGAATTTTAATTCTCTCATTTTTAGATTAGTCCAGTTAATTGTTTTAATTGTATTGGTATTATATGTAATTCAATTGAAACATACACACACACACACACACACACAAGTTTCACATTCCTTCTCCTCTTCCCTATCCTTTCTTTCTTGATACTTAATTGCATGTGTTACTCTATTTCTCATATAAGTGGTTAAGGAAATTTCAAGCTTTGTTGCTGTTTTTAATCTGAAATTCGTTCCTCATCTTTCACATGTTGCAGCTGACCTCTGATGTGCTGTCCAACGAAAAAAATGCAGCCATTTACGTGTCCCTAGCCCAGACCTACTCGGACACGAGGCAGTATGAGTCTGCCATCTTCTACTATAAGAAAGAGCTGGAGGTACAGGGAGACAACCCAGAACAGGTTCGTAAGGAGTTTGTCAGTGTGCACTGATTAGAACGCAGCTATTGAAATGGTGATGAGGATAGACAAAGAGTAATCAAAGCTTATTCATTCCCTTTTGTGCCGACCAATGGCAGTGCAGGGACACGACATGATGTTTGACACCAGAATGTATCATGAAGTACAAACCAAATCTGATATCAAACAAAATTCAGGAAAAACTCTGAGCCAAAAAATTTAGACAAGCAGGTGGCTCACCCACTGTGCCCACTCTTGAATGACTCAAAGAAAATACAAATTGAGGTGTACATATCGAGGGAGGTCAAACAAATTTTGATGTAGCCTGAGATTGGACTTGCAGCCTTATCTACAAAGATACGCCGCTTAGCCACTACAGGCAGAGCTTTTTAGTGTGTAGGTATGTGAAATGTTCATGTGAAATGTTCATTTCAACACTTTGTTGGTTATATTGTAGGCGTAGCACTCTTGACAATTCAACGTGCTGCCACACAGACAGATAAGCAGAGGACTCACTCAAAGAAATCGCCCCCACCCAGTTGAACTATTATACTCACAGCTGGCCATGCAGTCTTGGCATTGTTTCCATAATTTTGAAAGCTAAGAAGGAGTGCAGTCAAATCGCTTATTATCTTTATGTCTTTGGCATGATACAGCTGGGGATGAAACCCATTACGTGACTTGCCACGTACTGGTTATGAGGCAAATGCCCATAAAAGGGAAGTAGAAAAGACAGTGTATGCCAGTATGTTGACTGGTTTGTTGTTGTGAGCTGACTATAGCTACTAAACTTTGCTGTTGAAATTTGATGTTCTGTTAACAAAATTTCTGAGTTCATTTTGATTTTTCCATGTGGATTTTGTTTATTTCATCTTCAGTGCTATCTTTTATTGATAGAAAACAACAACAACAAAAAAAGCCCAACAAAAGAGAATGTACCTGATCAATTCCCAATTTACTGTTGATTGAATGTTTTGCTTTGTTTATATATACCCTTTCTCCTCGTTAGGTTTTCGCTCGTTTTTGTCCTTATTCTCTCTCCCATATATGGAATCAGTAGTTCCCTCAACCTGTAAAAAAAAGCATACAAAATTTTTTCTCTGTAGATACTTATGGCACAATCTATTGATTGTGGCTAAACAGTCTAGGAACAAGATCTAAAAAAAATTCCAAACACACGTATCCCTATAAATGATGAGCTCCGTTTGCGGCACTGCGCTGCTTTTGTCACCCGGGAAAATCTAGTCTTTCCTTGGATTTGATCTCAAAGAAGAATTTCTCCCCAGAGATCAACAGAGGGAATTTTATTTATTTATTTATTCATTTTCTTATCCTACGCAGGCGTGTCGTACGAAACTGAATATTGCAGAGCTGGAGGAACTCAACGGCAGCAAGTACACTGCCGTCTGCTCTCTCTACATGGAGGCCTATGAACTTGCTAAAAAAGCCAAGCATACAGTGTTAATGGTATGTGGTCTTTCTTTGACATCGGTACATTGTATGCTAAAGTTTTTGATAATGCTGCCTACTTCATCTAATCATGTACTATACCTACCCCTGTTATAAGAGAATTATTCTGGCTGTCTTAAAACTGCAGAATCAGTTTAAAGACATTTTCTTATACTTTCTAAAGTGTAAATGATTAGTTTCTCCTCTATTGTTTATAAATAGTTGGTGAACATGTGTGCGATGAACTGATTTTTTAGACCCTCACAATCTGTTTTATCACAAAACTTTCATTAGTAATCCACTTATAGGACAAACATTTTTGATGTGCCACTTCACATTCATATGGAGATAACACAAATAAACCATAAAGTTAAAGTGTAATGAGTTTCTGACAAAATAGTAGAGCTACAAACAACCTCCTTTCCTCCCAACACAATTTTAGACAATTGTAGGCTTTTCATTTATAACTGCACAGCTCTTTGCGTTGGTGTATGAAATGTCGTTTTGACAATCTGGCAATAGATTCTGGTTCTCTCTACATCGTATGCCCAAACCATCTCCACTGGGTTAGTTTTGTCCACCAATATCTATTTTCCCTACATGATAATGGATACCAGTACTAAAGCGTTATTATAGGTCAGTTACTTCTGCTTTTACTTTTTCACTCGGCAGTAAACCAATAACCTTTTTTATAACCTGATTGACAGGTGAGAACGTTGAAGTCGCTGATGGTGGTCCAGAAGGTGTGCGAACAGGTGAAGCACCTGGAGCAGACCAAGAAGACTCTGGAGTCGGTGAGGGAGAAGTACCATCTGCCGGAGGAAGGGGAGGATGATGACGAAGAGGACCAGGAGGATTCTCCCTCCACAGACTCCAGGGAGGAGGAGGGCAACCAGAGCCTCTCAGACCTCACTGTCTCTGGTAATGTTTGTTGGCCTTTTTTTCTCATACTTGGGAAGCCGTGTGGTGTGTTGATGTGCTATACTAGTGGGGAAAATTTGTTGGCGATGTTGGCATTTTTATCTTGAAAATTGAAGTCTTGCGAGCCTTGCCAGTTTAATTTATTCTGAGTCAGTTTTCCTGGACTGCTTACAAAATTTTGAAGCATCATTCAAAATAAAACAATTTCTGCTGGATTCTCAAATCAAAGGAATTTCCAGTATTTTATTAATCGCTTTGGTCATCGGCAAGAACCTCACTTTAGGTTATGTGGATGCATGTGGAAATGCTACAGGTAGATGATAGAATGAGAATATAACGGTTCCAGTTGTAACCAGAGTCCGACAGAAGCCTTTGCTGTTATTTCAACTTGTGATTATAGCATGAACATGGAACTGGAAATTTCTTTTCGCTAACTTTTTTTTTTCAGATTTCCTTTTTTACACTCCTTAGTTGCATTGGCAGGTATGTGTGGTGTTGGTGAGGGGAATTTGAACTTCTAGTACTGGTATTTTAGAAGAGATATGTTGTAGTTTATTCATTGTTTTGGTGTATATCTTTTCACAGAGGAGTCGAGTGAGGACGATGATCAGGACGTTGTGGCAGCCTCCAGCTATAGGAAGAGAAGCAACGTAGCCAGGGTAGGTCGTGTTTGTTTTGTTCAGTTCATCGTCGGAATTATTATGTTGTTATCAATATTAAAATAGCAATTTTTGTTTTCCCGAAACTATTTTTCAGCTTGTTCTTTGTCTTTGAAAGTTCCAAAGTTGTGATTTTGGGAGAATGATCTAAAAATTGAGTAGGCACAGAGAATGATATTCATTGTTGAATCATAGAAATGAATAGATGTATAGAACGGCCGGTGAAAAGATGGGCGATATTGAATAAAAGAAAGACTAAAGACTTTTTAGTGAAGAATAAAAAAGCAAGTTGGCTGGATTGCCTACACCACCTAATCTAACCAGCAAAAGAAGTCAGGGCACACACTGCCTGAGCTTTCCACTGATTTCCCTACTTTTTTTTTTATCATCCCTTGGAAAGATATCTTTTTTTTTTTTGGCCCTGTAATATTCCACATCACTGACTTTAAGTTTATCAATCATGAGGCCATTAGAAAAACTCTTATTTAGGGGCCTATCTGTGATAAAAGTACTCAACTCCATGTATCTATCCACAAGGCGCAAGTCTTAAATGCTTCAATAGAAGGCACAGAGAATAATGTGGGAGCTATACTATGAATTCTATTTAAACCAAAGGATCCCCCCTCCCCCCCCCCTCCACACACACACACAGACACATATATAACAAGGCCTGCCTCTTTGTGACCCCTCTGGATTCCTTTTCATTTGTGATTTTATCTGCAGAGAAATGAGAAAGGGGAGACGCCGTTGCATAGAGCATGCATTGACGGAAACCTGAAGAAAGCCAAGTCACTGGTAGCAGAGGTAATAATGAACACATGTTTGTGGTTATCAGCTAGTACCAATTTGAATTTCTAAATTATTCAAAGCTCCAATAATCAAGTTTGATGATTAAAAGCTCTCATCTTTGTGTGTGTGAATAGTCTTTGAAACAAATTGTTCCTCTTCTTTTAATCTTTTGATGATTTTATCAAAGCTCTACCTGTATTTCAGTCTGCAGTGGTGTCAATTTTACAGTATTATTATAGAATTCCAAAAGTTCAAGACCTTCAGTAAGTCCCCAACAAAGAGAACATTGTAAAGTTTAGACACCAATCTCCACACCTATCTTGTATTCAGTATGCAGCCAGAAATAACAATATATATATATATATACTTGGTAGATGTGGTTAAATGTGTTGAGTGCTCAACCAATAAATAAATGAATAAAGAAAC
>JAUEKY010298147.1:0-20426 GCA_031833965.1 Scyllaea pelagica | reverse complement strand
AATGAGAGAGAGAGAGAGAGAGAGAGAGAGAGAGACACAGACAGAGAGAGAGACAGACAGCCAGAGAGACAGAGAGAGAGAGAGAGAGAGAGAGAGAGAGAGAGAGAGAGAGAGAGAGAGAGAGAGAGAGAGAGTGACCGTCTTTCTTTATCAGCAAAAAAAAGATATTCCAGCTGTTTCCTATCCCATGTTACCCTTGTACTGTCTTGTTGTGCAGGGACCATCACCTCCAGCAGCACCTCGGCCAGCCCTGCAGACGGCTTGATACAGAACATTGCCAACAGGAGGACCCGCTCGGCCACCTGGTCCTACAACTTCTACCCTGATGAGCCGTGTGTGGAGCTCACCATCCACCTGCCTTTTGCAGTGTTGCTGAGATACGTCCACATAAGGCCCCACGGTGGAGCCATATCAGGTACAGTAGCTTCCCGCCTTTGTGACTGTTGCTGTGGGCTGCTTTAATCAGTAGCGTGACGGTCTCAGAATAGTTAGGTCACTGGTTCAATCCCTGGTGGTATCAAACCCATGGCTTAAGTTTGGCAATTAAGTAGTTGGACAACCTTGTGTTTTACACTATGGGAACAGTGTTAAAACTGATGGGCCTGGTATCAGCATAATGTGTTTAGTTAAGACATTTGAATGGGCTCACGATTTCTGCCTCAATGGCCACACCTTAACTTGTCCTAAGCTCCCCTCCTATGATATGACCTATTCAGTGTTGAAAGGATCATAAAACAATTCCATTTGTTCATCCCAAACACTTCAGTCAGGATAAATTTTATTTCTCTTTCCAGTAAAGTCATTGTGTCACAAATAAGATATCTTTACAAATTTGTCCTTCTTTTGGTTTACCTCTCTGTTACATAAGGACATCATTTTTTTTCTTGCACTCGGAACCACAAGGACTGACAAAACCTATATTATTCTATCATAGTATTCTCTTCTTCAGCACAACCAACTAAACAAATGCCTCTGAAATATTTCCACAACCTTGACATTGATGATCATTGCTAGTATTTCCCCTCTCATTCCAGCCTGCCCGTCGTACGTGAGCCTGGAGTTGTCTCACGACGGCAATGTGGTGTCGGCCGTCTCCCCGCCCATGGTGTCGTCCTCCCTGACGCTGATCCGCCTGCAGCTGGTCAAGCCGGAGGTCGTGACCGCCATCACCATCATCCTGCACAAGCCCAAGGACTCCATGGCCATCAGCCTGCAGAACATCTCCCTCTGGGGACAGAGCGCCTTCTCCGAGGGGGCTGACCATGTGGCGTCACTGCTCAATGAGGAAGGCTTCTCCAGATCCAGGTGACAGCTTCAATGCCTTACCATGCCTCTAGCCTCCTTATTGGATAAGGGATGTGATGCGCCTCATAGATATTCATTATTGTTGTTACTAGTAGTGGCAGCAGAAGTAGTGGTAGTATGTAGTGTAGTAGAAGTAGAAGTAGTAGTAGTAAATGAATGTATATCGACATTTTGAAGTGCTTGTGTAGTCTCCATTTTACTCTTAAATCCTTAATTAAGTCTCTTGAAAGGTCGGTGTTAGTCCTTAAGGTTAAAATAGAATGAATTTGGCGGCATCTGAAAGAGCTTCTTTTTTTTTTCTTTCTTCTTTTTTGAGTGCTGATTTAAAAGTTTTATTTAAAGTAATTGAAGGTTTCTGTTATGTTTTTAATCTGTCAGAAAATGAAGTTAATCTGTGGAGCCTAACTTACACTCCATCCGAGAAAAGGATGATGATTGCTTATACCTCTATTATCCTATACATCCAGTCTGGTCTTCTGATGTTTGTGACTTTGTTATTGGTCACTAGAAACTACTTTTCATCATGCCTATTCCAAATGTTTTTTGCTGCACAGGTTTACATTGAATGATCAGGTTTTATCATGACACCAGACCTTATTTTTGCATCATGGTAGATTGATTACAGAATTACAACACTTAAGCTTTAGTCAGATGGTAGCTAGTTCAATTCTTACCAGCACCTGGGTTCAAATCTGTTGTTGTTGCCATCTGTCTCCCCACAGCTTGGGCTGGATGCGGATCCTGCACCACTGCCTGGTGCTGTCGTCTGAGGACACCCAGGGTGTGCTGGCCCGAGCAGCGGCAGCCATTCCCAACCTGATGAGCACCTGCACCTCCTTGCTGGTCCATTCGCAGATCGGCATCCACGCAGCTAAGATTGAGACCATTCTGATCAAGATTGGGCTGTGTGACAATGACATTGGCCTTACACTTCTGGACAACATCCTGGGCAGGGCCGGCGGTACGGGTAAGGAGAAGTGATACATCTTACATCTTGTTCTGGCATAGGCTTCATTGTGGTTTTATGGTGATCTACTTACTGTGAAGAAAAGATAGATCTGTATGAAATAAAGAATGAAAACTTAATAGTCCTTCTCCACTTTGTAAAAATCCAGTTTTCTGACACCCTCCTTCCCTCCCTCCTTTAAGAGAATGGGATATGAGAGCTGTCTTACAGATGTTTTGCTTTGAAAAGAGCTTATCCATGATAATAGTCAAGGGATCCTAGAAGGAGTGATGTCAAATTCTCTCTCTGATATTTGATATTGAATTATTGAATGATAAACTTTTAAACTTCAAGATATATGATAGAGAAAACCATTAAAAGTATAAATTAGGTGTTATTATAACTTGAGTTAAATGAAAATCATGCACATGTTAAAAAGTAAAGGTGGATTTCCTATTCCCTTTTCTATTGTAAAAAAACCCTTGAAACTAAGACCATAATTTTCAAGATCTGAATGAAGTTGAACCAGGAGTACATCTCTGTGTTCTACTGTCATTCATAATTGCTGTTTTCTACATCTCGAGTATGATGTGGCCAAGTATTGAACCCACAACATACTGGTTCTGAGGTGGATGCTCAACCACTTGAATCTGCGCTTAACTAAGCTATGGGGCTTACCTGACTTATGCAGAGGCTACCAGATGAGATAACAAGTGGACTGTCGAGGCGAAGGTCTTGCCAGTTCAGTGATTTGTATGGTTTGACCGGGTGAATTATTTTTTTTATAGAGAGAAAAGTATTTTAATGTTTGATGACAATGTTTTTGTTGCCTTTCAGGTCCCCACTATTCCTTCCTGGGCAAAATCCACGGCATGTCAAGTCCATACACCGTAGAGATTCTATTCAGGCTGGGCACCACCCAGGACGTCAATGTGCAGTCAAGGTAAGGACCATTGCTCTAATTGTCTAAATAACAGTGATTATTCTGTTTCATTCATTATTTGATGTTTATGATTTCATGGTAATGTCTATGATTACATTGTAATGTTTATGATTTCATGATAATATGGATGATTTCATGGTAAAGTTTATGATGTCATAGTAATATGTCTATGATTTCATGATATTATATGACTTCATAGTAATGTCTATGATTTCATTATATTGTCTATGATTTCATGGTGTTTCAATCATTTGTGTAAACAGGCATGACAAATCGCCATTTTTCTGGCTTTTTCCATTATTGCATCAGTTGGAATTTTCCCGGGTTTTTTTCTCTGCTGTGTTTTTAAATTGAAAAACTTCTAATATCTTCAAGTTTGATTGAGATGTGATGCTCCAAATATTTCCATGTGTTTTTTTTGTTTTTTTCCAAATATTTTCGGGCATCCCTAATCTTGCTCCCCCAGCGCTGTATAATTTGCTAGTGTATGGATGTGCTCTGTGTCTTCAACCCAAACCCAAAGGCTTTAACCCCTTCATTGTGTGTTGTGTTCCAGAGTGGAGAAGCTGATTCAGTGGCTACAAGAGTGCTCCCAGCAGGCCCAAGATGCTCACAGCGCCAGCCACAGTCCGGCCATGGCTGCCCACGGCCAAAACTGGAACACCCCTAACTCCCCGGCTCCCGAACACGTCCAGTGTGTGGCGGCTGTCCTGTGGCACAGTGCCGAGTTGCCTGTCTCCTACCCTCTACACGCCCTAGTGCCTGTGGATTTCATTAGGTAATGATAATAGTAATTGTAAATATATCACACACTCCCAACACAAGGCACTCATCTAATCATTGAAAGATTCAAATTTAGTATGATGTATAAATCAGAAGAGGGGAAAAAAATAATAAATCCTATGCTACTCAATTTCTGAAATGATGTGTTTTTAACTTTTCTTATAAAGGTTGGAGATGCAATGCCATGATAGCCTGCTTTGGGCTTGTATTCTATCCAAACACATACCCATCATTAGAGGATTAAAAAAGTTTGTGCTTTATAAAATATGATTTTTAATAAAGTCCTTCTTTCCCTTTTGGTTCATATTTGAATTTTTTTTGTTTTAATTGGTGATGAATAAATCTATGACAGACTAGCACCCTATCCAAAATGTGAATCTTGCTGGCTGCTTCGAGCCATAAAAACGAGAATAAGGCAAGCACGAAGACGGTCAAGGGTTTACTAATCCCGCCCGCCCCCCTGCCCTTCCATTTTCTCCCCGTCTGCAGGTCTATCTACTCCTGGGCCATGGTCCTTCCAGACTGCAAGTTGCGGCGTGCCGTCACCAATGTGCTGTGTGCCGCCTGCCACCTGTCCACCCACGGCTTTGTACACATCCAGGAATGGATGGGCATTGTGGATGCCAGCGGCTCACAGGTCAGCATCCCTAGAAACCATGTTGGCACGGAAGATCTCTTGATTTATTTAACATAGGTGCCAGTTTTCAGCTCAATACCAGGTTTTTGCTAACCAAAGAGTATTGCTCTACTCTCTCACTCACTTCAGCTGATTGTACATATCCAGTTCAGCTGGACTTTGAAAAAAAAAGTGGAAAAAAAAAATGAAATAAATGAAGGTAAATAACTACCTTGTTTTGGAAATCCTGTGAACTGTAACTCCACTGGAAGAAGCAGCCCTTTGGCTGAATGCTACCTACAGCCCCTGTTTGTTCCTTTGTCTTGAGAGCATCAATTCAAACTTGAAAATGGTTTGACATGTTATCACTGAATGAGATGGTAAAATGAAATGAATAGAATCATATCGGGATGGAGGAGCTTGGTGGTATTGGCTTTGCAAAGTTCATTTGAAAGCAAACAAAAGTTCTTTTATATCACTCTTACAGAATCCTCTCAACAAAATTAGAATTTATGTCTCTTTCCCTCTCTTTTCTCTCAAGTTGGTACCTACAATTCTCCTTAGTTTTGGAATGGAGAATTTAAAATCTTGGTGGCTAAAAATGATACCAGGCAAAATATTGGATGAAGGAGCTTTGAATAGGTTTTTAAAACAAAGGACATATTGTTTTTCTTCTGAAAATATGGTGGTGTTAAAATTGATATTCTAGTTAATTGTTTCACTGTTTCTTGTTTTGGCCTTCTTGGCTATTTCAATGTCCAATGTCAAGGCTTTCATGCTGTACTTGTTGTCACAGGTGGTAGCCCCACCCATTGTGACCGGGGTGAGTGACGATGAGGCCTTGGAGCAGAGGCACGGGTCTCTAGGGGACATGAGGCGTGGCAGGATGACCGACGACTCCAAGGGGGCCAACAGTTCGGCTCTCTACAACCAGGATGGCATGACAGACGATTCCAAAGAGGTGAACAATGGATGCTGTTGTAGTAATGATAGTAACAAAATAGACTTATAAATCCCAACATCTACAAAATTGCTCAGAAACGCTTAATTATGAAAAAGACTTGTAAATACTTTGAATTGCCACAATATACAGGTCTCTTGATTTGGAGCCAAAGTTCAGTAAATGTTTTTCCACTGAATCGGCAACATAACTTTGATCAGGATTAACTCGCTTTGTTATTAATGAAAACAAAACAACATGGGCTACTAGAAGTTGTAAAGGGTGAAAAAACCCAACATCTGATGAATGGGAGTGTGGAGTTAGTTTCAAACCAGACACAATAAGGGAACAAAGGACGTTTAAGCTTTTCCCTTTATCAGCAAACTAACAACACAAAAATCTCTTTAAAACCTAAAAACGACTAAATGAATGATGAGCCGTTGGGTGATGTTTCATGATTTTGTTCTGAATGTTTATTCCATTGATTGATGTCTTCCACACAGGCTTGCCGTCTCCAGAGTCTGAGCACAATGGACCTGGACGAAGGCAAGCTGATGTTGCTGGCCTCGGCCTGCAAGTCGCCAGCGGCTATGCGGCAGCTGATGATCTCCGGCCTGCCCTCCATGCTGGCCCAGGCCGTGTGTGAGTTCTGCAGCCACCAGATGATGCTGTATGCCCTGATACAAGCACCGTCCGAATCAGATGGTGAGAGTGACCTGAATCTAGAGGTCAACCCTGAGGCTCAAGCCGCCCCGGCTGGATCCATCCCATCTGGTAAGGACTAGACTGGTGTTTGTATCTTTGTGGTGGTGGTTATTTTCCAAAAAAAAAAAAAAGAACAAGCAAATAAAAATCCAACCAAACCCTAAAAGAACAATGACATCAAGCAAAGAAAAAAAAAAGTTCAAACAAACAAACCAACAAAAATCCTTAAAGATAAAAAACACAAACAAACCCAGCGTTTCTAATGTTTCAGAGCAGTGTTTTCTAGACAAGGATTTTGGGATCGAATTGTATAATCCTGTGAAACTTCTTCTGTAGCTTAATAATGTTATACTGACCTGTCTCAATCTGCAGAGGGCAGTGGCACCACGGTGACGCCGACGCTGGTGGCAGCCATCTTGCGGTTCTTTACGGAGATCAGCACAGAGCTTGAGGTGAAGGAGTGGCTAGGCCAGGCAGAGGGCAATGCCTTCTGGTCGCTGCTGCTGACCTTGCTATGTGGGGCCCAGTACCAAATCCCCGTCATCAGCCCAGCCAATCAGCAGTGGACCAAGGTAGGTACTGTCGGACTGCACGCTGACTGCTAGACAGAGGGCTTTTTACCTTTACATCGTATAATGTAGAACAATCAGGGGTTCCAGGAATGTAAACCTTTCAGAATCAATCATTAGGGGTTCCATTAATGTAAATATTTCAGAATTAATAATCAGGGTTTCCAGGGGTTCCGAATTGATAATCAGCGGTTCCGGAGTTCAGAATTAATCTAATTTCAAATTATTTCAAATTGTTCCAGTCGATTATTTATTTCATTTCATTGAGAAGGGTTGATTTAGTTGAATAAATCAACTGTTACTCATGTACAACTAGCAACCTCTGTTCTGTGCCTTACAGCTGATTTCCGGAGATGAGAGGTCTGTACTAGAGAACCGAGCCATCCAGTTCTTTACATCTGTGATATCGTTCCACTCAGAGAACCAACTGTTGTTTGCCAAGGTGCTCTGTGATGTGATCAAAGATCAGGGCATGACCAAGACAGGTAACCGACTCATGTCTGAAAACAAGGCTAATTGATTAGATTAGTCTGCAGTTTTTCTTGGATGTAGTTATTGAAAGCAGAAGACTTTGCCTGTGATTAGACTAATTAAATTTTCTTCTCCTTTTCCTTTTGAATTGGTGTTGAATATGCACTGTGGGTTGTTGGGAAGTGAGCGGATATTTGGAATTAAGCTTCAATTGAAAATCTACTCGTATCGAATGGTAATGAACATTCATAATAATTCAAACAGTGCTTTAGTTGTTCAATGGTACTATTTTGGTTTCCTTGTTCTTTCTTAATCATCGCAAAATTCCTTTTCGCGCAGTTTTAATGATCAAAGAAACATGCAAATGACCAACTCTTTTAAGCATAGGAAATGCATTGTCTGAAAATATGTCAATGCCTGCAGTTGATAAGGATAAAACTAGAACAGACATGAGTGAATGCTAAGACCCCCTTAAACTCTCAAGATGAAGTAACAGTTGCAGGTAAAACCCTAGAAATCAAATGCTTGCAGTGATAATGGGTGCAATATTACACAATTTACTTGGTTATTATGTCAACCTCTCTTCATGATATGCTGCTGCATGGACCAAAGCCTTTATGATGGATGCCTTACTATCCTCCTGCCTTCATTTGTCTTATATTTTAATGTGTGTTTCCCTTGTGGACCAAAGCCTTTATGATGGATGCCTTACTATCCTCCTGCCTTTATTTGTCTTATATTTTTGTATCTCCCTTGTGGACCAAACCCTTTATGATGGATGCCTTACTATCCTCCTGCCTTCATTTGTCTTTTATTTTTGTGTGTATCTTCCTTGTGGAACAAAGCTTTTATAATGGATGCCTTACTATCCTCTTGCCTTCATTTGTCTTATTTTTTGTGTGTCTCTTTCTTGTCCACAACTCCAGACTTGCTGAGTGCCATGCCCCTGTCAGGATTCATGCGGCGTCTGTTGCTGCAAGTTCTGCTGGAGGATGAGAAAATCACCGTGGCGGTGCGGGTGACAATGGGAGGGGGTAACTCCGGGGAAGAGGAGTATGTCACGGAGAATGTGTGTTTGCCATTCACCACCCCCGAGGACCCGCTGTTCCATCCCCGCTATGGCTGTGGCAGGAGTTGTCAGTGCATCAACATGAATTTCCACTCCAAATGCTCTGAGGTCATAGCTAAAGTATCTGGTAGGTTGCGTGATAAGCTGTGTATATGTGCAGGGGAAGAGATTTGTGGTTTGAAAGACAGATGATTGTTTTAAAGAGTTTTTTTAGCCTGCTAAATATTTTCTACTGACAAAATCACATATATGATGTATTTAACTCTGGGAAATAGATCACCTTCAAAATGTTGCCCATTTCATTTTAAGTATTTTTAAAGACTGACATGATTGGGGATGACAAATGTTTCAAAAGAAATAATTAGATTTGAATCTTTATATTTGATTTCACTCCTTTTGATTGGAAATTTTAAGATTCCTGAAATCTCAGGTAGCTGCTGTAATTTAAAAACACGGGTATTTTTGGGGCTTTTTTGGTCTAGCTTTGATAGACCTAATACTGACCACCTTCTTTCCCATGTTTTTCATTGTTTTTCCCAGACGGACTTTGCTGGCTTAAGTGGTTGAGCATTCGCCTCTTAACTGGCAGGTGGCGGGATTGATCCCAAGTTGCGACATACCTTAGTTGTAAAAATCGTTTTTTTAGCAGCTACCCACCTGGCGTTGGATATTATGGGAGCAGTGCTTAGACTGGTTGGGCCAGTGTCAGTATAATGTGACTGGGTGAGATATTCGTGTGAGTTCAGTCTGAGTGTGGCAGTATGTTTACAGCTCCGCTTGTGATATTGGCAATACGGTGTTGAAAGGGGTGTTAAACCCAAAACTGTTTTTTTTTTCTCCCCAGACACTGTCCCGGTGCCCAGCAGCTGGCCGGAGAAGAAAGAGGAGAAGAAGAAGCGCTATGCAGATTACAAGAAAGAGGCACTGGGTGAGCTAGACGTGGAGGTTCTGGAGTTAATCGGTGAGCCGCTTCACGGCAACTGGGGTTGTGAAGAACTATGCACTGATTCTTACTCTGTTTTACCACACAGCACAGGGGCTTTTCTCTTCAACTTAATTTTTTTCCATCAGAAATTCATCTTAATGTTGGTCAAATGCTTGTTATAGTATTGTCTGTACAACTTTACCATCTACCAATCCATAAAAACCATGGTGCACAACAGTGTGCCTATGATAATTTCCCCCCACATTTGAAATTGATGTTGCTTGCATGTACATATTGACAATAAATCATTTTGTAAAGATAAAGATGAATTACACACTAGCACACGTGCACATTCTTGTGTTTGATACGTTTATGAGCATTTTGAAACTTACTTTATACTTCATATTTGTTGATCAGAGAGAAAAAATGTCTTCATGTTTTACTTTGAGGGAAATGATGCTTTTGATTTTGTTTCCTTTCATTTTTTTCATTTTGTCAAAGTTTGCAGATCCTGGAGTGAAAATATTATTTTAATTTTGAAAATACATTTCCTTTGAATTAAAATTTTTGATCGAAGTTTGTGGTCAGCAATATACATTTCTTTGATATATATTCTACTTTTGGTACTGTCTCTTATATTTATTTATGTTTAAAACATATCAAAGACAAACTATTCTGCAAATTTTAGATGATTAATAGTAACCCTTATGTAAAATTGTTTTAGAAAAACGAGATAAGAAACAATGAATTTCAGAGGATGAAATCTTATTATTCTTGCGTTACTGTTTGATCTTGATAAGGTTGTTTATGACAATGTGAGTATTAAAAAAAGATGTTAAGTCCAAATTTCTGTGTCTCCACACCAGGCACGTCTGCCAAGGAGAAACGAGAAAAGAGTCCGCTGACCAAGTCTGGCCTCCCGCCTCGACCTCCGACACGCAGGGGTCGGCAGAATGGAAGCACCGACGCCTCTGACCCTGCTTGTCTTGTGAAAGGTCATTCCTTCAATCGGGCTCGGCTGCAGCATGTGGCTCTACCTGGTACGTCTGGTCTAACGGGGTGGGGGGGGGGGGGCAGGTAACTAAGCAGGCCAGGACCTTGGTCAGGCTTAGGGCTAGCCTTGTTGAACGAAGGGAAAACATTTTCCCGCCCTATTCTACTTTAATGCTATTGTTGTGCTTACTTATTTGATTTTAGTTATACAACAAATGGAGGGAGCATTTGTACAGCGTAATATCCACTCAATGTGCTCAAACCACTTTACAAGGGGTCCCCAGCCAGCAGCTAGTACATTTTTTTTGGACAGAGACAATTTTGTCAACAACTATGTACTCACTTACGCCTGAGTGTAGTGAGAAAATGTGAGTTAAGAGTTTTTTTTTCTTCCAAGGACTCAACTTTGTGCTGTCACTAATGAGTATTGAACCTGTAGCCTCACGATCACAAACCTCAGAGTCTTGAGTTTCCACTAGACCACAAAGCTACAGGATTATAGACTGGTTTTTTTTCTTTCCAGTTTAAAGCTAGAATGTTTTTTCCTTGTCCTTATTGACTGTTATTTTTTTTTTTTTTGCACCTCAATCTGATTCCCTTAACTTGCTTGATGCAAGAATGACAATGTGCTTGTGCTTCTTTCTCTACCTGATGTAATGGGCTGTTGTATCCTTCCGCCACGCTGTAGGGAAAGACCTGCCGGCCAGCCTGACCCTGGCCCAGCTGCTGCGTGTGCTGTCGGACTACGCCCTGCTGCCCCCTGCCATGGCACTGCAGTTTGTGGTCAGGTTCAAGGCCCACCCCTCCCTGTTCAAGGGTGAGTGACCTCAAGTAGACGTGGGTGGATCAATGAAATGAAAATGGTGGTATTTACTCTTAGGAAGAGTGTTGATGGAAGAGAGGAGATTGTGTTAAACCCCCTGCATCGTGAGATAGGGATTGGTCAATGGTTAATAAGGTTCTTAGAGTTTGGGTGTCAATTTTGTAGCTTGTTATTTTGGTTTGGTCCTGACAATAATTTTTGATCTGCTGTATAAAACAAAAAAAATGACGGTCTTGGAATAAATTTATATGGAGAGATGCTATCAAAATAAAGAGATGAAAGGTCTTACTGTAGCGATATGATTGGGAATTTAAAAGGGGTATCAAATTTTAGCCATAAAGAAAATAAGAGAGAGAAACTCACTGTAGGCTTATTCACACTAACAGTCCTGGTTACCAGTGGCGGTGATGATATAGACAGCGCCTGTTATTTGATGTTTTGTAGTCTTGTAGTCCTTGAACAAGATGTCTATCCATGTATTGACATGAAGGGATTTTTATCCTCCCTATGCCCTACAGACAACCCCTTGGAAATCATGGCGTCAGATGAAATGCTTCTGGCATCCCTACCTTTCCAGTCTGCTCTCAAGGTAACTACTATAACACGTGACTTGATACCCCCCCCTCACACACACAGAACACAATAGACTCTCCAATCAAGACATGATGATTCAGATTCATATCCAGAGCGCCACTGTCAGGTTATGTTTGAACTGAATTCCATTACTTGTACTGTTTGGCAGGTGGTTTGACTCACGTCCTGAACTCTTTTTTTCTCTCTCAATTTACATATTGATGATTTCTCTCATCTTAGCAGACAGGGATTTGAATTCACCAGCATATCTTTCAAACTTTTTGTCTTTTCTAAAAATGTTTTATTCGTTTTTAAGCACTTTTTTTTACTGAATACCAAATGTTTTTTTGATATTTCGACTAGTACCTGCTCCATTTCTGTTTCACTTCTGTCTAATGTAGTATGACCTACTGGGGGTCAAAGTGTTATCCTCTTACAAACTCATATTCAAATTTGTTGTCGATTTATTCTCCGTATGTCATCTTACTCACACCATTATCTGTATTTTTCCTGTCCAGGTATTTGCTGGAGTCGGGGGCCTGGCCCTGTTGGCAGAGCATCTTCCATTATTGTTTCCAGAAATTTCTAGGCAGACCAACAACGTGGAGCTGGTATCGGATAGTAACACCTCCGACATCATGCACGACTGGGTCACTGTGGAATCCTCAGACGAGTTGTATGATGTAAGTTCTGATGTCCATGCCTTTAATCCTGAAATAATGAATTATTTTTTCAGTTTTGTCTGTCAAATTGCCTTTGAAAGATTTGTCAAATATTTGCATTCACTCAGAAGAATTAGGTGGCTAACAGGACACATAATGGCAATGTAGTATGAACACAAGCTAACACTCTAACTCTCCCTGCACACACAGGCCACAGATTACCTTGAAACAGCTCTCCTTAATATAAACCAGGGGGACAAATCCTTACCTAGTTCCATCACACCTAATGTGATTTCTGTCTCAATCTCGTATCCAGCCGTACTACTACGACCCGATTCCAGCCCCTCAGACGGCCAAGAGCAGCAAGCACCCGCTGATGGGCCTGCCCCCCTCCATCCCCCCACACTCTCTGGTGGCCTTTGGCCTGTTCCTACGACTGCCCGGTTATGCTGAGGTCTTGTTGAAGGAAAGAAAGACCGGCCAGTGCCTTCTGCGGTTGGTGCTGGGTGTCACGGACGATGGCGATGGAGGTGAGAGTCTATATATTTACTCTTTTATCATTTGTTTCACTAATCCTGATATTTCAGGTGTTTGGAAAATTTTAGGGAATTTAGAATTGAAGTGATTGTTTCAAGACCTAATAAATGTTCCTTCTATTTTTTTCCTCAGGTCAAATCTTGACATCCCCGATAGCTTCCTCTCTTCCCACCATGCCTTTCACCGTGCTGCAGGCGTTGTTTGACTCCTCCCCTCTGACGACTGATGACGGAGTGGTTCTGCGCCGCATGTCATTAGAGATAGGAGTGGTGCACCTTGTGCTGGCCTGTCTGTCCACCCTCAGCCACCACAAGCCACGGGCACCCCTCACCAGCTACCAACACGAGGTACACTGCCTTAGGTTGTCAGCAGCAGTCACTTGATAGATCTCTTGTACAGGGCATTCCTGCTCTCATGGAAATGGAAAATAGTATTTATTTGGCTTTAAAAGTAACTATTGTTAAACCAAGAAAGAAATCATTTGAACAACTATGGATAAATGAAAAAGAAAGAGGACATTTCATTGTGTTCTTCATTAATTCAAGGGCATTCACTGCCCCCTAACCCCCCAACTGTGATTATTGCATGACCTGATCAATGATAACGCACTCTATGACAATGGTGTATTTCAGTCTCCATCTTCAATTTGCCGACCACCTCCTCTCCTCTCCCCCTTCTCCCCCCTTAACAAACACACACACACACCAACCAGTGCACTGGTAAGTTCTCCCATAGGCAGGTTAACACAGATTCATCTTGTGCTGTAACAACTTCTTGAAGTGCTTATCTATTTATATCACACCACAACCCACAACCAATTTGCCTGGCATATACAGGGATAGGGATGGGGATAGGGGTTGTGGGCATTTATAGTAGAGGTCTGACATTCTTTAGACAAAACTTCTCTAGCAATCTTATATTCTTTTGGTTAACTATGAATTATATTTGGGAAGGGGGGGGGGGGGGGGTTTTTTTGTTTTTTTTTTTTTCACTAAAAATGTTGATTGCTGAAATCCTGTCCGCAGACCCAGTTGATTCTGTCAGCCATGCAGTCCATGTCGTCAATGTCATCTCTGAACCAGCCGGAGGAGAAAGGCCAGCAGCACTACTGGGCCAAGGGCACCGGGTTTGGCACGGGCTCCACCACTTCCTCCTGGGATGCGGAGCAGGCCATGCTCAGGCAGAAGGGGGAGGAGGAGCACGTGGCCTGTCTGCTGCAGGTGAGGACTGCCGATCTGGAACGCCTTGTGATAGATTTCTTTTGTTTGGTCATCCGTTTCCCCTTTGTACTGCCCAATGGCAGTGTAGGGACCCAACTTAATATTTGACACCAGAATGTGTCAAAAAAACCAAACCAAACCTGATATCAAACAATAAGTCAGGAAAACTCTGAGCCAAGAGATTAGGTGGTTAGCCCACTGTGCCCACTCTTGAATGATTCAAAGAAAATACACATTGAGGTGTACATCTAGGGATGTCAAACAAACATTAATGTAGTCTGATATTGGACATGCAGCCTTATCTACAAAGATACGTTACCTAGCCATCTACAGGCATCTTTGTGATAGTAGAATTAGGAACAGCATATTCACTAGAGCTGGTGCTGAAGGTCATGCCATCATGGCCACAGGAACAAGGGAGCTGCCTCTGAAAGCAACTTTGTCAAGAATTGCACAACAGCGATGTTTGCAACTACATGTTTCCACTTTATTTTTCTTTTTTTTCTATTTATTTGTTTTTTGTTCTCTCCTCCCCCACAAAGTCTGTATCTGGTTAGCTCCTCCCACCCCTCCAATGCTCACTTAGCTTTCAGACATTAAAACTGATGGTAATGATATTGATGACAATAATGATAATAGCAACACTAAGGGAGATTTGGACGATGATGATAATAAATCATCGAATAGTAGTAATATTGATAATGATTGTAAAGATAATGATAATTAATAACAATTATGATGATAATCTATCAAGAATTTTCACCAAGTGCTTAACGACACAAAAAGCATTGTTTGAATCATTCATAGATTTAATACATGCATTCAGCATCTTGGAGGATATGCTGTCTATAAATGCTATTTATCACAATTATCATCATTATCATTTTTATATGATAGTATTATTTTAACCCCTAACCCGCGAGAGTGGTTAACAGGAAGTGACGGTCAGCCAGCTGGCTGTTGTTTACCGTTGCTCAGTGAGAAATAGTGGGCGTGCCAGAGGGTGTGCAGTGAAATCTGTGTTTTGTCAGTAAAACTAACACTGAGCGGTTATTTGTGATAAAAGACCTATAAAACCATATATAGCAAGGCCAAAGCAAAACTTCAAAATGGATTTAGGGGTGATTAAGCACTTTCATTACATACAGCTTGACATTCCTTGCACAAAACTTTTTGAATTTTCAAGATAACTTGAAAATTAAAAAAGTTATGAATTTTTTAAGTTCGTAAAAACCCATACTAAGACAAAGAGGAAAATATTCTGGAAAAAGTGGACCTCTGTTTTGTCATTTTTTAACGAGATTTCAGCATAACTTCCTTATTTGTAAAGATACAATATTGAAACTTGACAACTTTATGTAATTTTTGGTCTAGAATCCATTGGAAGCAACCCCATTCATCTATCTTGGTAACTTTAGCATATATTTCATAGTTTTTGACAAAAAAAATTGCGGAAATCTGCGTAATCGTTTGATTAAGTACATTATGACGTTGAAATCACTAATGACCCATGTAGTTTTACACACATACATCTTTCCTTCATTCCTAACTCATCCAATGATTTTAAGTTAACACAATAATCTTCAAAGATTCTTTTTTAATTGTAAATTTTGATAAGAACAAGTCAATTTCTTTAAAACATACTGAATGATGAGATTCACAAACATGCATTTTTTTGATTTGTTGAATGCAGCAGAGCATGCAAAACAAGTGCATACAATAAAATCAAGCATGCAGAACAAATGCATTACAATCAAATTGATGATTTAAAAGGATCCTACTTTGTGTCAACAAAATTTCTTGAAATTGGCAAGCACCTCTGCAAGATTGGTCACTTGCCACATCCGCCCCCCAGCTCGCGGTTCATATTCCACGTTGTAGGTGACAATGCTTTTCCTTGAGATAGTATGGACATCCCGCCCAGAGGGCCATCTAAATGCTCCAGGGCCTTTACCCAAATCGGCAAAGTTTACCAGGATGTCCATCTCTGTGACTTCTTCAACAAGAGCTGAAAAATATAAATTACATACATGCTGAAGCATTCATCATTAATAAATTGCATCTCATTTGGCCTTTGATGATGCTATACTGATCATGTTCATTTTAACATTTTAATTAAGTAATTAAGAAATATTTGTTTATGAGCTGGTTTTGAATCTAAATGGAAAAAAAATCTTATTGGCATATTCTTGTCATATTTATTTGAGTTAACTTGAAAGAAATGGGCCTCACCTGGATACCATGTATCTTGGCAGGCCACAGCCACCATCTGACCCACAGTCAAGCTTGGACACACATCCTCCTCTTCCTGGCACACCTCCATCGGCCCCACTCTTGATGTTGAAGGCAGACACTCCATCACTGACCTTCTGTCTTGCTGTCTATGTTTCTTTCTAAATCCTATTGTCCTGGCTCTCTTCATTAAATCTATTTTCTTTGTTCTATCTAAACTATTGAACCATGGTTTGATTCTTCCTTTCATTTGCTTGAGTAAAATTATGGATGAGTGGTGATGTAAAGAACTGTTGGGTCTGCGTTGTTGGCTTGAATCTAAATGTCCGAAATTCCGCTCACAGATGAGGTTTGTCAGCGGTGCAAACGTGATGTCTTGAAGTCTGTCTTGTCCTTGGCTGCTGCTGTACTTTCCTGTGTGTGTGAAGTCTAGAAGTTGGGTCTCTATGGTGGAAACAAATGCTCAGCTAATTGTGGATATGATTTTTCTCATGTTGTCTGTCTTAATGGTGGAACTATGACTTTTTAAGGTTTCCTGTGAGCTTGATGTAGAGGGGAGATAGCTGAATGTGTTTTCTTTCATAAAGTGACTTGTGTCCTTGCTGCATTTTTTTAGGTCGCGATGAAGTTTTTGTATCAGAGGGGCAGTGTCTTTCACAGCAACTTTTCCTCCAACAGCCATTGTCCAATATGGGCCAGTTACCTTGTGAAAGAACAAGCCGAAGCATTCAGTCAGTAGAACTAATTCTGGAGACAGGAGAGATTGTAAAAGCTGTGTCTGTTTCGTGTTTAATCCTTTCTGGGTGCCTAAGAGCTGTATGAAATCTTGATGGTGGTGATATACTTGTGCTGAAATTTCAAATAATCCGTTGAATCTGTTATCTTTGTAGGACTTGATGTGTGATTTTAATCCTCTATCGATGCAATATGCTTCCCACTGATTCTTGATTCCTCTGTAATCCCCTACTGGACCAAAAATATCTGATGCATCTCTCAAAAATAATTCTATTGGGTGTTTGTAGTCTGACTGTGCAGATATATCTAACTTTTTTAGTTCCTTCATGGTGCAGGTGTGGAATCCAAGCAAAACATGTGCTAAACAAAAAAGATGGTGAATTTCTTGGTGGTCTTGGGATCCAAAATCCTGTAGGCATTGATCTCTCCAAGTCTCCAGAAGTTGACTGCTCTTCTTTTCGTTGGCTGCCCTGTCATTCATCAGATAGCGCAGTTTTTGTAGTAATTCCTCCAAGCTTGCACTACCTGATGCCTGACTGACCTCCTCTAGCTTGTCCTTAGCTTCCTCTGTTATTGCCTGTCCAGTCTCAGAGGATACTGCTGACCAGCCTAAACAAAAACTTTCTCCTTGGCTGGTGCAGATGGAGGTGTCCAGAATTTTAACTTTATTTCTGGTGGTGCCGTCTTTGTGCAGGCCCCAAGCATCTGTGGCCACCATCTTGTCACCAATGAAAGCCTTTGCAAGAACATGTCCTTCATCCACTATATTTTGACATGTTGATTTGCTGGGTAGTGCTGAAAACTTCCTCTTGCAAAGGCTCCCAACTGCACTGATCACTCTTGCCATCTTCCCTGTTGCCACTTCCAAACCGGCCAGCTCCATGACACACATTCTTGCATCTTCTGTAAACTCTCCATCTGTTTTCATTGTAATCATTCCCTCTTCCTTCTCATTTTCTTCTTTCAAACTACCTTCATCTTCTCTTTCCTCCATCTCCTTCCTCATCCGTTTATGGTATGCTAACAATTTCTGTGCCCTTTTCAACCTCCTCTTCAAACCAAAAACCTCCCTTCCTTGCTGTTCCGACTCTCTGCGCAGCCTGATGTTGTCTTGACTTATGACATTCATCTGTTCTTTCATTCCATTTATTTGATGTGCTTGTCTCTTTAAGGCCTCTCTCAAATTATTTTTTTCCCGTCTCAGGGCCACTCGTGCCTCATTAAGTCTTTCTTCTCTCTTTCTCACATTTTTAATTTTAAAATGGCCTTCTCTCTCTCCCAAAGTCTTTATGCTAGCTTTTAGTGTTTTTGCTTTCTTGTCCAAAAAAATGCATGTCTTTTCTTTCTGTCTAACTAAATGTCTGATTTTGTTAAGCCTTTTCTGTGGAGATGAAAGCAATCTTGTTGACATCCTTGTGCCTTGAACTAAGGTAGTTGTTGGTGATTCTGGTGGAAGAGTAGATGGTGATGTTCCTGTTGGGGGTGGAGCAGATGATGTTTCTGTGTCCTGTATGGTGAACTGTTTGGAGTTCAATTCTTTCAACTTTCTTCCCCCTAATTTCGATGCTTTCTTGTATAGCTGAAAAATTTTTAATCTAAGGTAGTCTTTTTTTACTGATGATTTTGTTATTAATTTTAAATATTCAGCAGCTGTTCCACTTCTCATGCTTTTTGTGTCTTTATAAATCCTAATTACTACTTTATTTGTCATGTCCTCAGGACCACCATACTTTCTAAGAAGCTCTTCCCTATCCATTCTTCTAGTCAAGTTCTGATACTGTGGAAAGCATGGTAGAAAATAAAATCTAAAATTACAATTACAAATATGTTTACAATCGCAAACACAAAGCATTTAATATATAGAATTAGTAAACCTATAGTATCTGTACTGTATCAGTATTATTTTTGAAGGAATAAAAAAGATGATGTGTAAAATAGACAAAAAGAGAACACTAGATTTGTTTGCAGTAATATAATGAACTAGACTAAAAGACATTTAATAGGTATCTATTAAACTAAAGAAGAAAAAGAAAAACACGTATGCGTCTTGATTTAGCGACGGGATTATGTCGGGTCAGTCCATTATCAAGGGAAAGCAGGTTACTCATGAGTCTAGAATCCCGTTGCTTTCTACACTAATTTAGCAAAATAATGCTCAAAGTTCAATGTTACAGTAAAACAATAATGATTTTTAAATTAAAACGGCCGAATACTCTTGAATTTATGTTAAAAGTGTCTTTGTTTCATCAAATCGTACTAACTTATCCCGCCCGTGAGGATTAGGTATAGAAATAGAAGGTTATCAGTTAGAATGGACTGCTCCGCTGGTTCTCGGCCCATCGACCAATGAAATTGTCACTAGCGGTCACACAGGTCACAGCCTGACCTGCGTGACCCGTAGCGGGGAATGGGGTCATGAGTGAGTCGCGTTTTTGCACAAAGTAGAGGGTCTACAAGAATTAGAAGAATGTATTTAATCCAGAACCATGAAATTTGCATATAATATACATGAAAGATAGCTCTACTTACCAATATGCACACAAATGCCGAGCGTCCCGTAGTTTTAAAAAAAAACAAAGAAGATTGGCGAAAACTCCTTGTAACTCACCAATGCACGGTCCTACAAGATTTATGTTGACGTCATCGGAAAGCCTGACCCTTTTTCTCACGGTGTATCAAGTTTCATTGAGTAATACCCAGAAACACGGTCAAAATTCTAATTTTAGCGCAAGCACTCTGTGAAAAAAACGGTCCATTTTTCACTCCCGCGGGGCGAGCGTTTCGCCTACGTTTCTGGACTAGCGGAAAGCCACCGCTTTGGCCATGCTACATAATTCTGGGTGGCATGAAGAAGCATTTCTTCCAAAGAAAGACAAGAAAAAAAAATGAAACAAGACAAAACAAAACAAAAAACGCCAAAAAAAAAACCCCCATCATTTACAAGCCTGGTCTTGATAGAAACAGGGAAAACTTTAATGATAAACAAAAAGACTCACTTCTTTTGCTCTTTTCTTTCTCATGAGCTTTTACATCTTCCTCTGGTATACCTTCCATTCCATAGATTTCTATGTCTGTATTATTTCTGTTGGGAAGACTATTTGGAACTTTGTCAATTTTCTCTTTGTGTACCTGCATCATTGGATAGAAAAAAAAAAAAATGAGAAAATGAAAAAAATAGAATTAATGTATGACTTAACTAAAAAAAAAAATCAATGCATCAACAGATATATATTCTTTCCTTTCATCAAATTATTCTCTCATAAAATACATATAGAGAATTAATGGGGTAAATCTGTCCAAAAGCCCATCACTTAATGAAAAAAAAAAAAAAAAAAAAAAAAAAAAAAAAAAAACCAAAAAATTAAAAAAAAAAAAATTA
>JAUEKY010298036.1:0-13378 GCA_031833965.1 Scyllaea pelagica | reverse complement strand
CAGTCCCACCTGTTGTCTATTGAAAGTGAAGAAGAAAATGATTTCATCCTCACTTTGCTCAGTTCTAAAGGTATTGATGAAAGCCAACAAATATTGATGTTGATGTTGCGGTTATTTGATATTTGATTCCATATTTGAAAAAATAAAAGGAAAATATGAGTTTTAGTGACATTTTAGATAATTTCAATTCAATGAGGATTATTTTCAGTAAAAAATTATTGTTGTTCCATTATCAAGTGGTGTTTTTATTCCAATCTTTTGAAGAAAATTTTAGATTTTAAACTAGATAAAAATTCTCTTGTGTCAAACTCATTATGATCCTTCCTTCTTATTGGGAGTTTTTTTTACTTGCTAAAAAATGAATGCGTATACAATTTCATTTCTGCTTATTTGCAAGCCCATTCTTTCCAAACGTGTCTCCATGTTTCCTATTTCTTTACTTCTTCCTTTTATTATTTTGTTCTGCAAAGTAATAGCCTGCATAAAGCAAATATGCCCCAGTCTCTGTATTTCACCTTTCTTAAAAAGTCAATAAAATTATTCAAATGGTGTTTGAGGGAAGGACAATGCATGAACATAAAAGTGGATGAAGAAAGAAATATCTAAATTTTTTTATGTATAGATACCATTAATTGTCTTTAAGAATTGATTAATCTTTGCTTTATACTGCAGCAATAGAGAGTGCATGGACTGGTTTCAATGACAACAAGCAGACTCTCAGCTTCCAGTGGTCCTCAGAGGACATTGAGACAAGCTACACACAATGGGGATACCACCAGCCTGTAGTCAATCCTGGCTTGGAGCAACATGGCGTCCTGATAGACACGTCTGTAAGTAACAGCAGTTTACATAAGAAGTTGTCATGTCCAGGGTATTGCTCAAAGCTTAGAGATAATACAAACCTTACTTTCCTTTATTTGTGCAGCTTTGTGGTCTAGTGTTAGACTCCTGGGCTTGTGATTGTGAAGTTGCAGGTTTGATACACCCGTTGGAGATGGCACAAAGTTGAGTCCTTGGAAAAGGCTCTTCAGTCACATTTTCCCACTCCATTCAGGTGTAAATCAGTACCTGGCTGTTGATAGTGTTGTCTCTGTATGGAAAAAAAATGTACTAGCGCCTAGCAGGCTGCTTGTCTTGTCCTATTTGTTTCATGCTGCTATGGATTGGGGACCTCTTGTAAAGTGCTTTAAGCATGTTTAGTGGATATTGCTCTATATAAATGCTCTACCTTTGAAAAAGGGAAACCATCATGTGATACATTAGCTTTGTAAACATGAAAAGAGAATGACACAAAATGGTTTTTTTTTCATACAAACACTTCTTCTGTATTCTATATCATAGGTTTTATAGTAATACATGTTTAAACTGAAATTGAATGGATCTCGGATGTCATTTTGGTTTAAATGTATTTTGGTTTAGAAGGAGTCAAGAAAAGTTAGTCTTAGTTTTTCAATATGTCAGCCTTTATCTTGCAGATTTCAAGCTTCAAACCTCATCGTTTTCTTTCTCCTTAGTTCAAATACTTTTGTCTTTGGCATGGCAATAGTTCATTGATTTGAAGTTGATTAGTAAACCAAAGAATTTTGGATTGTTTTGATTTTTTTTATGCCCACTTTTAGTTTCAACTTGTTTGACTGTGTGTGTGTGTGTGTGTGTGTGTGTGTGTGTGTGTGTGTGTGTGTGTGTGTTTGTGTGTGTGTGTTTGTTTGTGTATATGTGTGTGTATACATGTATACGCATGTGTACATACATGTACATAATATCTACATAGTGAGAAAAATATATGCAAATCTGACTTTGCAGTCATAAAGTTCAATAGGAGAATCCAAGCATTATCTAAGATGACAAAGGAGACTAACTTTTCATAAAAGCACTCTTGGACTTGGCTGTTGGATTTCTGTGTGATACTGTGCTGTCTGTTTCATGGTTGCTGTGACTACCTGACTACCAGCTCCATAGCTCTGCTTCTTGATGCATTGCTCTCTGGGTATTTTGGGGGACATCTACTTGCAACTTCATTTCTTGAGTTTAGCCATTTTTTTGTCTTTCATGCCTTTAAGATGGAAAGCTTTTTTTCAGTGCATAGTCCACATTGGCCTATAAGGTTTTCTTTTGTGTATGAGCTGTTATCAAAATGGACAAGGTTGTTTGTGGTTCAATGTTTTTATATGTCTTGAGTAGCCAATGGTACTCTGGGAATTTTGTGCTGTGATCAAAGTCTTGAATTTTGGATCTTTTTGTGCTACCAGTTTATTGTTTTTCCTGCTTTCCACAAGTTATGGAACTCCTCCTGCCATAAGGCATTTGGTGTATAGTGTTAAAGTTGTTGGCGTCTGCAGTTGCTTTACATGTCAGTAGGCTTTTTCGCCCCTTTGAAATAATGTTGTTGTTCATTACTGTTGTTAGACAAAAGAAAGAGTAGATTCAGCACTTATGTAGCATGGAGAATGATTTGATCCAATGTTGGCAATAGCAAGAGACAAATGTATATTCCAGGCTGCAGGTTAGGAATCTTGTATGTTAATGGTTTTTTGTGCATTTCCTTACAAATTGATATTCCTTTCTTCACAATCTTGGATAGACACATTTCCATCCCTTGGATGTATTCATACCTCAAAAATTAAGTTGGGGAGCTTTGTCTCAAATGATGCATAGACAGTAAAAACAATAAGAATGATTTGGAAAATGGTTTGAGAGTTGAAAACTGGAACATTGCCAAGAAACAACAGAGTTGGAGAAAAATTTCCCTCACTTAACTGTGGTCCACAAACTATGGATGATGGTCTACCTCATCATTAGTACTCACATCAAACCCACATCATTCAGTTGACTCCCAGAACCTGAAGAGTAACAATAAAGAAAAACAAAAGTCAAAGGTATATTTTGGCTATAGGTTTGACTGAAAATGGATGCTTAGTTCTACTTGTTTCTTTGATTTACCTTGCTATTCATTATTTCAAAATTTCCTTTTACCTAATTTTGATTTGCTTTTTTTTTTCAGATCAAAGGCTGGACTAATGTTTTTAGTGAAAGTTTTCACCCCTACGTTTGCAAAATGGGCAAATCTCCTTCAAATCAAGTGAAACAGCTTGTTAGCAATGGTTGTGAAAGGGTATGTCCTTCATTTTTTGGGTTTTTTATTTTCTCTTGGCTTTTATTTCTTCTCTTTTGATCAGAGGTGTGGCTTGAAAATGTATGGAAAAAAAGAGAGATTAACTTGTTGTAAACCATTAGCTTAGGATGCTTTGTAAAGTGCTTTGAGCATGTTTAGCGGAAGGTGCGTTATATAAAAGCCCACTGGTTTTGATACTTCTTATTTTTTTCTTTTTTTTTTTTAATGGCGGGAGGAGATCAAACATGGGTTGTACATCTGGTTTCTTTATAGTGTGGGTAGCATTATCTTCTATGCCCATCACTGAATCTTCAGCATCATCGCACCTTCTAGTCCATCCTTTGATGAAATTCCTAATTGTTTTGATTAAAGGAAGATAGCCAATAGAGAAGATTTGTTTGTTTTCATTTCATTTCAGGGGTGGTTTGGCTACAGGGACAAGTGCCTGCAATTCAATCGGTTGAAAGTCACAGCAGCCAACGCGGAAGTTTTGTGCCAGCTCACCAATTCAACAATCGAGGTTGTCTCAGATGAGTGAGTGGGAATGATCCTGATTGTAGATACATTTAAACACCTTTCATTTCATATTTTATGTCTAATTTTGATTTTCAATATTGAAATATTGCTTTATCGTACAATTATGATTAGCATATCAACGGCAGTATTGGTGCTTGATTTCTAAATCATTTGTTTTGGAAGTTAAAAATTAATTGGAACTTTTAAGAATTGAACAGGGAATATTAGAGCCTTTAGGTCTGTAAGCCAGTATCTGACTCAGTTCCTGAAGCATGAAGCAGGCAGGCAATATTCAGTCACCCTCTGCTTAGAGCTCTAGTCCATTGCTGATTACTTTTCAGCTGTAAACTGATATCCACTTTTACCTAGGTTAGGTTAGAAAACCATTATGAATAGTCCTTCCCAAAGACTCAATGCTATTCTTGCCACAGTTTGGTATCAAACCAATAACAAATATTCTCTAGAATAGTGTTTTGATTATGGACCAACTGACATCAGCAAAGAATAGGAATGAATTTACAAAAGTGAAGGAGTTAGTAGAATATATCTTATAATTGCATGCTAGGTTTTTATGGCATTGCCTTATTCCCTTGTTTATGAGGAAGGATAAAATGTGGGACTTGAATCTTCATATATGCTCCAACCAAAATGTTCAAACTGAAACCATTACGTTTCATCTCACATAGATATGAAATGTAATCTAGATTTATGAAATAGGAGCTTATTCATTTTCTTTTTTTTCAATTATGCTTTGTGTATAGCCTCATGTATTCAAACACACATTCATCTACTTAGAATTCATTATACTTAACAATATGAATTCAGTTTTGTGCTATCATAGCAACTTATTAGAATGTGGGGGTCAGGAATTCATGATATCTTATTCCTGTCTTAGCGCTGTGTTTTGAAGACAAGTTTCTATGACTTATTCTTACCCTAATTTCTCAAACGTTTATTCCTTTTTGCTTCCTCTCTTTATCTGTTTTTTGGAATAACCCATTTATTTCTATTCTTGAATTTCCCTTACAGGTTTGAGAATATGTTTATCAGTGAACAGCTGAAGTTTTTGTCAGGAATATACTGGACAGGGGTGGCAGCCGACAAAGCTGGCGGAGGGTTTGTGAATAGAGTCAACTCAGGGCCAATATTCTTCTCAAACTGGGATCAGTATTATCCTGGTAGGTTCTTGCTTTATAAATAAAAATGAAATAAAATAAAATTCCCTTTATTGATCCCCTGGGGGAAATCATCTTTCGGGTCAAATCCAAAGAAAGACTGGATTTTCCCAGGCGTTGCCGCGGTGCAGCACTGCAAAGTGAGCACTGGAGGTTAATTTTCTTGCTCAAGGAAAAAAAGCGACGAGAATGGGTATTGAACCCGTCCCACAAAGTTTTAGTTTTGTTTTTGAGTGGGCGCCTTATACACTCGGCCATTGGTCCCCCAAAGTTTATCAAAGTTTAGATCTTATCAGATCTTTTATTGACAACTAAATGTTTAAGCCCTGAGCCCATTGAGCTAGTTTGATGCCAACCCTCTGAGTTTTTTTTTGCTGCACTCCAGACTCACATTGCTCACTCATTTGCTTAACTTGAAAAGTGAATGTTAAAATATAAGAGATAAATGGAGAACTCTCATGAATATCTCACCCAGCCACATTATACTGACACCAGGCCAACCAGTTATAGCACTGTTGCCATAATGCCATACGCCAGGTGGGCAGCTGCTAAAAAAAATTTTTTATGACTTAGGTATGTCGCTACATGAGATCAAACACATCACCTACTGGTTTTGAGGTAGAAGCTAAACCACTTGAGCCAACGATGCTTGTAAAATATATGATGAGAGAGAGAGAGAGAGAGAGAGAGAGAGAGAGAGAGAGAGAGAGAGAGAGAGAGAGAGAGAGAGAGAGAGAGAGATGATACTGAATCACTCCTCCGGTAGAAATAATATCTTTCATCAATTGAATTATTCTCCTTTTCTGCTAATGGATTGTGCTGAATAATGTTTTGCTGTGCTTAAATACAATTACCTGCCCCCCCCCCCAAAAAAAAAAACAAACAAAAAACCCAAACAAAAAACAAAAAAAAAAAAAAAAAAAATCCCCAAAAACAAAACAAAACAAACAAAAAAACAACAAAAAACAAAAACAAAGACAACCCAAAAAGTCCCTGTTTTTGCTTTATGTCAATATTAAAAAAAAAAAGAAAAAACAACAAACCTTGGCCTTACTTTTTCCAGTTGTAGGTGGGCTCTGTGTCGGCCTTGGGACTTCATCCAGAGCCGGACGGTGGTCCAATGTCCCCTGTGATCAAAAGCACCATTTCATTTGTCAGCGGGTACGCCCTGGCTTCCCCTCCGTGCCAGTTCCCTCTGCTTACCCGGACGGACCATGCCCAGCTGGCTGGGTTGCCTCAAAGTCTGCTTGCTTTCAGGTAAGAATCAATCTGATACCTATCTCAATTATCAAAAGAATTACTTACTACCCTTTATGCTGGGTGGCATGTAAGGCAGCAACAAAGACTCTCCACTCCTCTCTGCTCTGAGCCGTCTAATGTACTTCATGCCATGTTAACTCCCCTTCTTCATTTTGTTTAGAACTGAGCTTCTCCAAGTTGTTTTTGCTTTTCTTCTCTTACTCTTGCCTTCAGGTGTCCAAGGCAGGGCAACTTTTGCTGTGTGGTGTTGTTAGTCTATTGTCTATGGGTTTCTATTCCATTAAACATCTTGCTTGGCCTTTCTTTAAAATTATCAAGAGTATAATCATCCTTTCCTTGTTATAAGAATTTAAAAAAAAAAAGTGAGCTTTCAATGAATAAGGAAATGCACTTGATAAATGCTGCATTATTGATAAAATTAATTTTGAAATATTTTCCAATTTTTTTTATAACACATGTCTATTTCAGCAATCCTTTCTTTATACCTGTCTGCTTCGAAGTTACACTTAAGGGATGAGGAAAAGTAGGAAAGATTTTTAGATACAACATAGATTCTATGCTGTTTTGCCTCAATAGTCTCTTATGAAATCTTTGATCATTGCAATTGCTAAGGTCTGCATGTTAGTTGTGCACCTGTGGTGGTATTTTAAAACAAGACCTGCATCACCATTGGACATAAAAGCTCTTACAGCAGTACTTAAAGAACCACATTTCACATAGTTTACATATGGTACAAAAAAAACTTGAACAGCAATAACAGTAGGTTTTTCATCCTATTTGTACAGGACCAAGCTAGAAAAAAACAAGAAAACAGTATAGGGAGTTAAAGGAAATGAAAAAATGTGGAAAAATTGAAAAATGGAAGCTACGGGAGTAATCATTACCACCTGTGAGATCATGTTTAGACAAATTCTTAAACATGAGAAATCTGATTAGAAAAAATAAAGAAAAAATTGCCTAAAAACTAAGACACTAGGCAGCCAGGTTTTCTTTGTTTTCCCGCCAGACCAATCTGGCCACTTTGGGGTCAGCATGGAGCTGGTATGAAGCCTCGGCAAAATGCAGAGACGTGGGGGCTTCTCTGGCCAGCTTTCATTCCCGGGAGGATTTGGAATTTTTGCAACGGTCACAAACGCAAGTTTAATTTCCATGATGCTGGAAAGATTAGGTTTTCATGATTTGTTTTATAGATGAAGAGAAACATGTTTAAACTGAAAATAGCTACATTGAAAAAAACAAACAACATAAACCTAAAGCAATCAAAAATTTTATTTGCTGATTATTGACTCTATATAAAAAGCTATGTAAGTCCAAACCAAAGTTTGTCTAACCAAAATAAATACTCAGGTTTCCTAAATTTCAGTTTAAACACGTTTCACTGTATGTTGTGATATTGCTATGGTTTTAGAATTTTCCAATGCTGCTGTAGAATTCAGCAAATGACCAGGTGTCCAACCTGCAATTCAGCATTATTCAAACAGGGCTAAGACTAGTTGGCTCAGGGTCAGGGTACTCTAACTGGGTGAAATATTCAACTGAACCCTTCTTTTTTCTGTGTGGCAATATGGTAGTTGTTCTGAGAGTTCCATATTTTATATAACTTATCTTCAATATATCAAAAAAAGATTTCAAACAGCTGACATTATCATCGTTATTATCTATCAAAGTTATTATATCATGCACAAATTGGGAGCAATGATTTATACCTTGGTTCTTGGATTTTTCTTTTTGTCTTCCTGTAATATTGAAACAAAGAATACATATTTGTCTCACAGGCTGGATTTTAATGATAAGAGTCTATTTAATGTTCACAGCATTTTAGAATTAAGTTTTCCTAGTGCTTTTGAAAACTTCAATGCAGCAATCGTAGTGGGAGCATGAATTTTATTTCTCTTATATTCCTCTGTATATGACTAAAAGTACACCCTTTTGTTAGCAAGATTCCAGACTAATTCAAGATAGTAATTTTGCTTTTTTCTACTTCAAATTTTAGACAAAGCACAGATACTGGCAAGTTATGGATTGGCCTGAATAATCTAGATGAAGACACTGGTAAGGCGATCATCTTATTCTGATATGGAGCTAAGAAGATGAGTTTTTCTGACTCTTTCATTGCGTAGACAATGTTTTCCATCGAAATACTTTATAATTTTCCAAAGTATACTTTTGTGGTGGAGCCTTGCACACCAAGTTTGGCTGTGTATCACAAGGACTACCACACAACACTAATTTCACATTCCGCTCATTATGCATGCAAAAAAACCCAACAATTTTTTTACTTTTGGGGTCACCAATTGTGGCAAAATGAATTAACAAGACATTTACTGAACAGACATTCTATTGTATTGCTTGACTCAAGGACATGCATCTGGAAAACAACAACACTAGCTTCACATCCTGTTCATTATGCTTGCATGGCAGTCCTGCCGTACACAGCAAATGTGTGGATGATAAACATACAAACAAGTATAAAGGTGTTTTGTCAGTTGATGATTAAACTATTGTTTTGAATAGAGTGCTTTTTTCTGTGTCAGCTGATAAAATGCCTGTTATTCTCAGGTGGACTGAGAGATAGGTGTTTTTTCAGCTGATTGAAAATATGCTTTTTAAGGCATTCTTTTGACATGAGGTATCAATATAGCATCTAAAAATGTTCATGTAAAAAAAGAAAAAATTGGTTTTGTCAGCTGATGGCAGATTTAACCTAGCTAGCTTGCACAACTAATGTGTAATCTGTTTGTGAAATAATTTGAATGCTTGCAGAAATTATCTAAATGTTTGAAGAAATTTTCAAATCGTTGTGTTTATAAATTTGAATGCTTGTAGAATTAATGCCTTCAAACGTGTGCAAGAAATCAATAAAACATGCTCAAATTAATAGTATTTTTGGTGCATGCAAGAGATAGAATGCTATCATAATTTGAAAACATGGTGACAAAAGTCAAAACATGATATTAAATTCATCTACTTCTTCAACTGGCAGGCTATGCATGGACAGACCACTCTGCTGTGGATTTTGTGCCTTGGGCTCCTGGCCAACCGCCAGCCAGAGAGATGGGCAGGACCTGTGGGGAGATAAACACACACACTCTGTCTTTCGGCTTGCAGGTGTGCTCAACGCAACAAGGCTATATTTGCAGTGTTCCAAAAGGTAGGGAAGTGCAAACGAAGAGTTTTGATTTTTTTTCATCTTGTTCTTAGTATCTTCCTAAAGCTTCTTGAATGTAGAATCATAGATTATCAGTATCATTATGTCTATAGATGTTACTGTTTTATTCATGCCTGTGATATTCTTGCTATCACACACCCATTGAAAAGTGAGATGGTTTTCCTTCAAATATACCTATGATGTGTTGAATTTTGAAACCCAGAAGTTACTGCACACTGCGTCTTGAAAACACTGAATAACCTAATTTTTAGCTGATTTACATCAATATCAAATTATATAGTTTTCTTTTGTAACTCTCATTTTTAGTCAGTATGGTTTTACTTATTCATGATGTGCAAAAGTCGTGTTTATACAGATAAAAGAGATGGAAATGATCACAACATTTTAACAAATGAGAATTAAAAAATGAAATTTAACAAATTGCTTCAAGATGGAAATCTCAAACATCTACAGCTAAAAAAAAAAATTGTGAATATAAAAGTAGAACTGTATTTCTTAATCTTGATTTGAAGTATGAAAATTAAATTGTATGTGATACTAGGATCTTAATAATTATCTCATCATCGTTATCATCATCACTGTCATTAGCATCATCATCATCATCATTATCAACATCATCATCATCATCATCATCATCATTTTGGTGATGATAATAATAATAATCATAAAAATGATAAAAATAATGATAATGACAATTATAATGATAATGATAATAATGATGATGATGATGAGGATGATGAAAATAATAATAATGATGAAAGAAATAATATAAACAACAATAATAACAGCAATTATAACAAACACTTGTGCTTTACAGCTGCATCACATTAAGGTAAATGAAAAATAACTTCAAAGGCTTTATAAGCTTTCTTTCTTTCTTGCATGAAGGACAAGCTTTGAAAGAGGTGCCAGAAATAATTTATCCAACTGATGATCCAGGTAAGTAATAATTCCAAGAGATGAGATAAACAAGTTTGAGGGGCATTTATAAGACTAACATAGTAGCTGTTGTTTCTGGCATGATATCATTATCATAGTTTCTTTAATCTACTTTGGCGTGTTTACTGAGAGTGAGTATTACACAGTTTTGAAAACAATTTATTTTGGTAGTGTCAAAATTAGTCTTAGATTCTTTTTCTTCTCTTTATTTCATCAGATGGTCTCAGCGTATGAATAATTTCACTTAGTTAACATTATCTTTTTTTTCCTAAATGGTCTTGAGTTTTTATTGTTCATGTCGCCTCTTGATCTACTTTTATTCTTGTTAGATATCGTGTCCTTATTTCAAAATGATTTAATTTAAAAAAAGGTAGAGCTTTTATATAGCGCTATATCCACTTAGCATGCTCAGAATGCATAACAAAGGGTCCTAAACCCATACCCTTCCTTTTAAAGGGCATAAGTATCATAAGAAGTTAGTGTTAATGCATTGTGAATTGACTGTAACATCTAAATTAGTTTTGATGAAAGAAAGTTTTCATAATTTATATACTTTAGAACATGATGCTTCAAAGCTTTCAAAAGAGTAGAATAATTCCTCTGACATTTTATGTATAAGGACATTTAAGGAACTTGAGTCAAAACCAAAGCCAGTATAGTTCATGATTATGATTATGATTATATCATTTGTTTCATTAAATGTCAGCTCCAGGTGCATGTTACAGTGCAGCAAACTCCAATCATTGGTTGAAATATGGAGACAGCTGCTATTTCGTTTCCACTGGTGATAGTGGCACTGATGACTCATTGACATGGAGAGAGAGCCAGGCATGGTGCAAGTCCCAAGGGGCTTCTCTAGCATCCGTCTTGAGTCAAACAGAAAACGATTTCATCCAAGGAATGGTAATATTTTATCTGAAGAACTCTATTATAACTGTTTTGATCAATTATGCTATAAAATTGACCAATTAACACCAATTCCATATTCTGCATTGCCATTTACAAATTTTGCAAAACGGGGGTATTTAAGATTATCTACACAACGCTGCTCTCATTTAGCCATGGATTAAAGATATTCTTCAGACACAGTAAAGAACCTCTTAACCAGGCCATTGGCTAAAGTGGTGAAGCTTCTGCCTTATAAAAATTGTTTTTTTAGCAGCTGTCCACTTGGCGTTTTGCATTTTGAGAACAGTGCTAAGACTGGTTGTCCATATATCAGTATAATGTGACTGGCTGAGATATTTGTGTGGGTTGTCAGTTTATCTCTGTGTGGCAGCATGCCAACATGTCTAGAGCATTAGAACCCTTAGCACTTTATTTTCTGCTGCTTTTACAACTCTAGCATACATGGCACAAACAGTTTCACTCTTCAATCCCATCATTTTTCTATTTACTTGTTTGTCTGTTTTTGCTTTATCAGGTACAAATCTGAGTGAAAATTCTCAACCTGTTTTCCAAAACTTAAAGAGCATAGTATAAAATTGTTTTTTCACTTTGCATTGAAAGTTTCAAATTCAAAAATAATGAAAATAAAGGCTAGCTGAAATGAATAAATAGTGATTTGTTTTAGCTGTGAGGACAATTAATACATGCATTTTAAGTAAAGAACTTAGGCATAGTTTATTCTTAAGCAATAAAAAAGAATGAAGAGCTATGTGTTGAAATTCGAATTATCTATTGGTTTCCAGCTGATTAGAAAAGAATCAGTGAGAGTGCGAGCAGTCTGGATCGGCCTCAACCAACTCAACAGTGAGAAGAGCTACAGGTTAGATTCATTATTGCCTTTGTTTCATTGGTGTTTTCATGGATAGAAGATTCCAAAAGAGTGAAACAGAATATTTATAATGGTTTCTTGTAATGCTTATATCTATTTTCATAACAACCCTTTGGAAACACAAGTAAGTGAACCTCACAAGACGAAAAACACAGATTTAAAATACAATATCTATTTTCATAACAACCCTATGGAAACATAAGTAAGTAAACCTCACAAGATGAAAACCATATTGATACAAAATACAAGAGAAGGGACACAGTTATGAAAACCAAAAGAAATTGTTCATTTGACTGGGCTGTAAAGGGGTACTCATCTCATATGAAACAAAATAAAAACAACTTACACCCCCCCCCCCCAAAAAAAAGAAAGAAAAAAAAGAAAAAGAAAAAAAGAGAGAAAAAAAAAGGCAAAGAAACAAACCAAATTCAAATTTGTGAATTCTTTGGGGGCCTGCCCCACTTATGAAATTGATTCAACAAAACCACACCAAAATTGTAAACTTTGCCCAAAACTTGGTTATATATCTCTATATCACATTACTAACTAAAAGAAACAACTAAAAAACGTCATTATCTTTTGATCAACCAGATAAGATGATATAAGATAGAGATGAGGCAAGTAAATAGATTTGTTCTGGTCTGAAAGGCTTTGCTGAACACAAAACAAGTCTTTTATTTATGATAAAGAGAAGGCAAAGTCCCAACAGTGACAAGATTCGTGGAAAAAAAGCAAGAGAATAAGGAACCCGAAGAGACAATCTAATGAGAGAGGAAGGGAGAGAGAGAGAGAGAGATAGAGAGAGAAAGAGAGAGAGAGAAAGAGAGAGAGAGAGAGAGAGAGAGAGAGAGAGAGAGAGAGGAGACTTCTTACGAAACTAAAAATGACTTAAAATTGAATGGAAGAAAGGAACAAATTGCACCGTGCAAAAAGTTATCTGCAAACTTTCAAATAAAGGGAGCAATAATATGAATCTAGGTAAGAAGTTCAAGATGGATACTTACAGGGACAAAGGATTGGTAATTTACTAGAGTAACGATTGTAACCATGAAGAGATGCTTAGCACTTACTTCCTCCCGTACATGCTCTCAACAATTAGGCCACCCAGACTCGCCACTCATCTCTATTCTGTGCTATCATGTATGCCTCGTCTCTTGTCATCTCCCCAATTCTCGGGTCTTTTTCTACCGTTGTTCTCCTTCTCGTTCCTGGTCACCCTAATTTTCGTCTGGTGTTTTCATGTCTCCTTTTTCACTCCAAAGCTTATGTTGGGAAATCGGTCCTGCGCAATGCGAAGTGTGAGGATTAACCACCTGAGGTGTCGTTGTTGGATGGTGGCTGTATTTAATCACAATCATAACATCATATCCGGCTTCGTTGGCGCACTTGGTTGAGCGTCCGCCTCGTAAACGATAGGTGGCGGGTTCGAT
>JAUEKY010297925.1:0-13378 GCA_031833965.1 Scyllaea pelagica | reverse complement strand
ACATTCTGGTGACAAACATTATGTCGGGTCCCTACACTGGCTTTGGTCGGTACAAAAGGGATATGATAACAAACAAAACAAACAAAAATCATCATCATCATCATCATTATCATTATCATCGTCATCGTCTTCTCGTTCTCCTTTCTCATTTTCCTCCTCCTTCTCTTCTTTACCCTGCTCCTCCACCTCTTCCCGTTCCTCCTGCTCCTTCCCCTCCTCTTTCTCCTCCTCCTTCTCCTCATTCGCCTCCTTCTTCTTCCTCTTTTAATCATCATCATCGTCATCCTAATCATCATCATTACCAACATCGTCAGTATCATCACCGTCAACAACAACAACAGCATCAGCTATTATAACTAAATCTAACACAAAAATCCCTGCCGCCACCGACACCACCTTCATCATCTTCGACATCTTCCCTGCCACCAGCACCTCTTGCAGCAATCTTTGCACGTGAAAGATGGATTTTAAAATTTGCGAGATGAGTAGCAGGGAGTTTAGTTGGGTGGGTTTCTAATAAAGACCCTCTCGCCGTCTATTATCACAACCAAACCTATCAAAGCAACATCTTACATATCTCTTATTGATTTGAATCCCAAACTTACAACGGTGAATCTTTACATTTTGGCTCAGTATTAAATACATGCCGTGCTCTGTAGGAAATTAGTAGTCATTGAAATCTGCCAACCCTCCCTTGGTCATCAGTTCCATCGAAACAGGATAGACTCTTAAGCTAGATTTGATATAATTGACACACCCCTCCCTCACCCCACCTCCGGGTTTATCGTCCGTCTCCGATGGGACTAGGCTCTAGATCCCACCTACCTATGTTGTAGGGATCAGGGGAGTGGCATACGGTGTTTTTCGAGGGGGTTTGGCGATAAAAATCACTATGTGATTTTTTTTTCTCCAGGCGGATTCGAACCAGCCTTACCTCGTTTTCAGCGCCAGACATGACCACTGAGCCACCGTGTCCCCCCACCTATCTATATATATATATCATTATATTAGCATATTCCGGAATCATATTTACAGTAGAACATCTGATAATAAGTGGAATATCAATTCCTATTAGTGCTAGGGTTTATGCCTCTATTCTACACTTTTACCTTATAGTTTCCTTCACTTTGACATTTTTTATCCAGTGAACAGAAAAGCCTGAGGGCTTCAGGGCAGACTAATGTTCTTGCAATGGCCTATGGTTAATTGATTTCTATCACTGTTCCACCTCATAAATTGTTCAGAGAAATTATCATGACGTCAAATCATGTTCATCAAGGATGAAAAGATTGTTTCTATTATGAGAGTCAGTTAGCTTCTCGGTCATTTATTTATCTATCCGTATAGGTAGACTACTGGGTTACTACGGATCTCTTGTCTTTTATGACTTATGAAATAATCGTTTGTTTAGTTTTACCAAAGTCAATTTCAAATGACAAGACTAAATTCGATTTCCCAGTAGAGGTCTATTCTATTTCATCAAGCTGACAAGACACTCAAATTCAAAATCATGTTGATAATTAAGAGAATCAAGGTTCCTGTATATCTTGTATCTAACATCAACAAAAATGCCCTTCGGCCGGGGTGTTTACCTCATGAGCGCTGCCATGTTGAAATTCTTAAAAACATGGATTTGTAACAAGGGAAACTATTGTTCATGAATTTCTTCTTTCGATATCATTTGTTGCAGGGTGGTCTCCCTTTGGGTCAAAACCTGGCACAATTATTCATTACTAGCTGATGACCCCGCGAACTCGCGGATGAGAAAGCACGGTTTTTTTGTTGGTTTTTTTTTCATGTTTGCGCACAAAATAAGAAAAATCTCTACTGAACGCCTTGCTTTGGAAAGGAAGTGGTTCGCATTAGCCATTTCGACGTCTTTAGAAACACATTTATACATTTTAGCTTTAATGTTGAAAATCGGCCCTTTTTCGTAAAAATGATGTTCCCACTCCAATCTTCATGGGAAAATACACCTGTACGCCAAAGTCCACGGTTGTAGGTGGTGTTGAAATGCTCGGTTAGTGTGACTTCATTTTTATCCACCCGCAATTAATAATAGATAAACAATAAACAATAATCAACACGAGACAAACGCAACCACCAAATTATACTATTCTATGCAAGTGCCCAGAAGTAGAAAGAAGCGAAAAGTTGCATTTTTTTCTCTAAGTAAGTAGAGAAGGGCCTGGTTCCTTTCGACGGTCGATGGCCAAGAGTTAAAATGAAAATTATTGTGTCAAACGTTATGTCGGGTCCCTACACTGACTTTGGTCGGTACAACAGGGAACCTGATAACAAAACAAGCAAAATCATTATTTAGATCGCGACGATCGACATGATTTGATTTCAGGCACATAACACAGAAACAAGTTCTGGCTTTCTTCGATTGCAGAGGAAGTTTTACCACGTTTATTAAATTCCTTGACCATGGTAAAAACTAAGTTTGATTTTACTTGTGGCTCATTTAAAATATATAAGAGAAAAACATGAAAAAATAAGGGACAATCATTATTCCCTATTTCAGTTTAACCGAATTCGGCTATATTAAGATTCTAGTAGGCTACCATGAGCAACCCGTTATCAAATTTAATTCTAGAGAAAGACAGAAATCATCTTTACACTAAATGTACGAACCTTATCCATGTTTTCTATTTCAAATACAAAAGAGCTCTTGCCGCAAATACAAATGATAGAAATGAGAAAGAAATGACAAAATGAAAAATCCACATTCGTCCTAAATCATTCTCCTATTTATAAAAATATCTTAAAATATTCTATTCACTAAGATTGAAAAATAAAACACATGTTATGAAACAACTGTATCTTGGTCCCTGTTTCAGACATTCAATGAAGTCGTAAATATTGTTCGTTTCCTCTTAGCAACCGCGTCTTTGAACACATCCGTTGCTTGCCTTGGCTCGAGCGAAAATGTCTGATGCTGATGATAAACAAGGTTCGTAAAATGGCCTAAAGTCAAAGACACGAGTCCCTAATGGAAGAGATAATTCTTTGGCAAAATTCAATGATTTTTTATATATAGTCCAGTAGATCAGTGGAAACGGCAGTGTAAAAAGACTATAATATTGGTCAGCAAATATAATAGAAAACAGCACAGAAGCCAGCAGAAAAGTATTTTTAATTGTATTTTTTCCTTTCTTTTTTTTTCTCAATGATTCACTTTCTATCGATGACAGTCGAATGCATATATTTAAAAGTGATGATTTCAATAGATTATTGTAGGCCTATATCCTCAGGCATGTCCTTGTGAGCTTTATCTCATCTGTATTCTTGAAAAATCATTTGACAGAGCCCATGGAGGTTCAAGAACCCGATTCACAGGCTCAAGATGCTGAATTGGAGAGCCAACCAGTAGATGCTGATCAAACAGCTAGTGAGGAACAACCCTCCAATGGTTAGTTATAGCTGATATTCTATGTCCTTTAATTTTGAATCACATACATTCATTTGTTCGATGCCTCTTAAACATTTTCAGTTCTGTCAATGGACAGTTCTGTTTCTACAACATTTGCCTCTTATGAATTTTCTTTATAAACTAAGATATTTGGTCTAGAATGTATAAGGATAAATCTATTCCTCTGGAAAACTCAGTCATATTCTTTAGGCACTTCTCCTTTACATGCTGGAGATTATACTGTGAAACCTGTGTAAATAGTTTTCAGTAGTTTCATTGTACTTTGTAAAAAAGGAAGACATTCTTTTTTCAAATTTACTTGTATCAAAGGTAAAATGTCATGACTACAATGAATTTTTAGGCATTTGTATTAAGCGACTTTCATTCCATCTCACTAATATTAGACCATCTATCTTCAAGTGGCTTCTTTGAGACTATTTGGCTAGTTGCTCGTCTATCACCATTGTCTTTATACATGACATTTACCCAACTTACATTTCTATAATTTGATCATGTTTTCTCCTATTCATGAGAATTTAATCATATCTGAGTTAATTTACTGTCAAATTATAGGCATATTGTAAGTTATTTGTCGTGGTTGAAACTTTATCTAAAATTGAATCCTGAAAGGGTAACATATAAATGGAAGAAGGGATGAAAAGAGTGGGTGAAGGGAAAGTGAGATCGAAATAGACACATAGGTTGCAGAATAAAGTTAACATTGGAGCAGTGAAGTTTTGTATGGGCCCTGCTAAATTCAGAGAAAAAATTCCTTACTTTTTTTCTAGGTACAGCTTATGATGTAAATATTTTTTGCTGTTGATATTGGCTTGTTGAATTATTACAATTTAGAAAGGAGTTGGAAAATGATCTCCCTATTTAGATCATTTCCCTGTCATGTTGTAATGATTATACTTTTCAAATCTTAAAACAGACCTCTTTTATATTTACTTAATCTACAAGTTTCTGGTATCTTATAACTATCATATTCCCCTAACTGATATGTGTGTATTTACATATTTTCAACTTTGATGTGAGGTTAGAACTGCTGTTTTATTTGATGTTTTAGCTCCTTGTGGTAGATGAATGAATTTTTATTTAATTGTAAAACGCTTCCAAGTTTTGAAAGAAGCACTATATAGATGGCAATATTTCTTTTATCATGTATATTATCATTATCATTATTATATCTGTAAGACTCAGTTTTGTTTTGGAAGCCAATTGTGTGTCTTTTTAATCATTCTTGCCAATTTCATACCCAAATACCCAATATTATTGACATCAGAAAATTTTTTGCCAATTTTGTGTCTTGAGTATTACATACCAAAATTTACGCTTTCATTTATGGCCTACTCATGTTGACATCAAATACGTTGCCTTCACTAGTTATATTTTTATTTCTATGGTTGACACTTGCATTTACTATTACTGCATTGTCTTTGTGAGTCTTCCCTTTTTTAGTCTTGAAGTTAAAGTAAAAGGGAACCGAAAATCTTTGGATAGACTAGCTAGGGTCAGCGTATGTGGAAAGAAGTCGACGATTTGATGGAAGCTTGAAATTAAGCTCAAGAAACCGACATTCTTTAGATAATCAGGGTCAGCATAGGCGGAAAGGTGATACAGCCAGCAATTTGACAGCTGCTCAAAGTTTAGCTCACAAAAGTGACAATCTTAAGAAATAAAAAGGGTCAGCATAGGCGGAAAAGAGTACTTTAACACAGGTGACAAACAAAATTACACCATCTGTTGGTATGGTTCCTTCCATTTTCGGTGGCAAAATATACAATAGTTTTTATTTAGACAGGTACAAGTGCTCAATATTGTTTATATACAATAACGCAGCTTTTCGTGCGCACTTGTTTCTCTTTTTTTTTGTAGAAATGATGTGTATGTGATAGAAGACACGAAACTGGAAACTTTCAGGAAAAGGAGACAAAATTGGGTTTTATATATCTATTTTCATTATGATTATCTTTTATCATTATCATTACTATCACTACTACTACTACTACTACTACTAATACTACTACTAATACTACTACCACTACTTCTACTTATTCTACTAATACTTCTCTTATTGTCATTTTCATAATGATTATTTTGATTATCATCATTTTTTGCTTATCAATGTTGAATTACAGACCAGGAAGCAAATGATGCAGGAGCTGAACAGAGTGGTGAAGCTGTGCCAGATGCTGAGGCCGACATACCAAGTGAGACTTTTTCTTTATTATTTCAATAATGCTAATGTGAGAAAATTAATTAGCTTTTATCTGACTGATAAAACAACATGGTATTGTTTTTGCACTGCTACTATTACCTTGTGGAAAGCATCGTTTCTCCTTGTGCAGTTTTGTTTTTTTGCATCTCTATCTGAGCACAAGCATCAAGGGAGGACATCAGTGATGATTTTTATATAACTCTAATGGTAATATCAGTCTGATTGTTCTTGGAGTGGGATATCATGATCTGATTCAAGATGAATTAAGTCTTCATGTGTTAATTTCTTTGTGACTTCTACATTGCATCCAAATAAAACTTCACCCTTTTTTGCTGAAGGAAAAGTATTGCACCTCAGTTCACCATTTTCTGTTTATATGTAACAGGGCACAACTTGGTTTTTCTATGATTACTCTCTTGATTGAATATTTTTTATAGATGTATCAGATCGTAAAAGATAGATAAGATAGCAGCAGGAAAGCTGCTTGGAAAAGAGCTTTATGGTTTTTCATTTGTAAATGGAACCTATAAAGCTGAAGAAGGATAGTTATACAAAAGTACAAATTTCCCCATCAACCCTCTCATTTACCAGGTATTTTTTACTGAAGAAGTAAACACTAACCAATGGTTTCTATGAATACTGCTGACCTGAACAAATACGTGCTTGCACTGTGTTTAAAGTCGATATGGGTTGATAGTGCTATGTTTTGTTCTTTTTGCAAGAGCTTGTCTTTTGGTGATGAAATAGCTTTCAAAGCAAAGCTTTTTTGTCTAGTGAAAATCTTGTGCTTTTACTGTGTTTTGCCACACATTTATGAATCCCTCATTGAAGGCATAACAAAAAAGTCATTGAGACGTATTTTTGATAAATTCATACTATATTTAAGAATTGAGATTTCAATCATCAACCAATTTTTATATCATTTTGTTCGATCCTCTTGTTCACTTCCGGTAAACAAAAAAGATGGAAAAAATTCTCTCTTTTAAATGTAAAGTACATAACTACCATTGCATAAAAGCCAATTCAACACCTCACAAGTCTCCATTTTATACTTTGCATATGATGCCTGTTGCAAAGTAATGGGTAATTGATAGGTAGCATGGGCCTAATGCAAATGATTGCATGGAGGTTTAGTTTGGTATACACATGGAGACAGCTTGGAGTGTTTAAGATAAGGAGATAAGACAAGGAGGAGGGGGAGAGAGAGAGAGATAGAGAGAGAGGGGGGGTAGACAGAGAGACAGAACAGAGAGAAAGAGAGAGAGAAACAGAGAGAGAGAGAAAAAGAGAGAGAGAGAGCAGATAGAGAAATAAAGATCGATTAAAAAAAGCAGGGGATATGTCGTTTGGTGTGTATGGTTTATTTATTTTGCTCAACCCTAAATCAACTTCTAGGTCAGAAAACTGATGAAGATCACAATGCAGAGGACAACAGTACTCATCAAGAGGAAAACAATGAGTCTGATGTCAAACACAAAGATAAAGAAGATGAAAATGATGAATCAGGCATAAGCCAACCAAATGAACAGACGCAGGAAACAGAAGAAGAACAAGAGACTACTGATAAAACACAATCTGAATACCAGCAAGAATCAGGTGATGATAGTAAAGAACAGAAAGTGACTGGCAGTGACAATGCACAAGAAATAACAATGGATGATGAAGACAAAAAAGATGACATTAAGGATGACCACGAAACAAAGCTTGATCAACAGGAGGAAGAAATGCCCTTGGAATCTTCTCAGACCACTGAAAGTAAGATACAAGAACAAATTAAAGGTAGAGAGCGTGTAGACAATCTCGAGAAGATCCTCTGCATTATATCTTTATCTAAACATATACAGAAAACTAATTGTTTAATGAATGCTTTTGCTATTAACTAATATAATTTTTCTAATCTCTATACTGAAAGGTTAAGTGCTGTGCTCTTCTTTTCTAACAAAAAGTACTTTTTTCATAGTTTTTATTCTGCCTATTGAATGATTTATGACTCCACGATAAGAATTGAATTGCTGTTCCAAACCTTTTTTCTCAAGATTATAGCATAAAAATTTCAATCCAAGGATGAGGTATTTAAGATAATAATTGCCAGATTCTCATGGAGAGAAAAAAAGAGAGTAAGTGTTAATATTGTAACCTGGTAGAAATCTATTCTTTTCATCTCCCATTTCAAGTAACAATAAGATATAAAGACTTGATAACACTTTCTATCCATCAAGCACTTTTAATAAACTGATAAGAATTTGTGCCTAGAAATAATAAATTACTCTGAACAATATTTGAAGTGAGATTCAGAAAAGCTTTATCTAACAAACGCTAACTTCTCCTCTTAACATTTTGCTACTCTAGTGACTTTAAGTGCTATGTATTAACTGGTACAATAAGCTCAATTGGTAGGGCATCTTTCTCAGAACCATTGAGCCATTTGTTCGATCCCCAGCAATGTCATAGCTCATAGGTAAAAATGTGTAAGCAGCTTTCCAACTTGGTGTTTGTCATTTTGAGAAACTGAAAAACCTTATTGGCCCAATGTCATTTTGATTGGACTGAGTGAGATATGCAAGGGAGCCCTCCTTTTATCTCCATGTGAAAGCACATTAAATTTTTTAAAGAGCTTTTATTCAACCTGTACAATGTGCAAATAGGGCATTAAATGGTAATGTTAGAACAGTCAGAGAGCAATACATGAACAATCTGGAATGAAAAAGAAACATTTATAATTCATTTATACCATCTTCCTTTTCTTGTTTGAAAGTGATGACAACTTTGAATTATATTGCTTGTCTTGCCTTCTTTTAGATTTAGATTTTGCTGCTGTTTCATATCTTGTGATATGTTACTGGGTTTTTTCTTGTTTTCCTTTAAATGAAATATACAATCATACTCCAACCATGAGTAAATTTCAAAACTTTCCACATATAACTTGATATAGGGATGATGATTGTCATAACTGCTAAGAAAAGATTGAATTAATTCTTTGATAACAATGGCTGCTAATTTACATTCTTAATTCATCTCATTTTCATGATGACTAGTAATGTCCTAACTAGCCTTTCTTTCAAAATTCCTCTCTTACAAAAATAAAATTGAATGAAATATATTTATTTAGTTTGTGTATTGAATGTGTTTCTTGCTTTACAATGCTTGATTTGTAACACCATCTTTTTCTTAGTATAGTAATGGCCTTGTTTGAGAATAAGATTAACTTTGAATGATATTGCTATTTCGGTATTGATGCAGCTACATATCTTTTGAATTTGTTTCCTTTCTTTGTTGTTCTTAGACAGGAACAATTTTTCTATGAGTAAATTTCAAAAACTTCTACACATAACGTTTAAGAAGGTTGCTAATTGTCCTACCTGCTACTGCAGTGAGAATGAGATTAAATTCATTCTTTAATCACTATCACTTGTCATTTGCAATCCAGGTTCATTTCTCTTTCATTATACCAATATTGCCTAGATTTTCATTCCATATTCTCCCAAGAAAAATGAAAGCTATGACAATTAGAACTTATCAAGTGCAGTTTGTGTATTTAAAGTATATCTTTTTATGATGTGTTTGTTTCTTTTCTATTTCTGGAAAGTTATTATGTGCAATCTCATTTCATTTTATTCAATCTGATGTATTGCTCAATCACTTTTCATTTGTTTTTATTTGAAATCTATATTTTTCTGGTGTTTTTTGCCACATTATCTATATGTGTTTGTAATGATGGAACTTCAAGAAAGTTTTTTCCAGGTTTTTAAGTTACACATATTGAATTTACAAAAGGATTCCTTTGAAATATGGTATCCTTGAAAATTTCATTTTCATTTTAAGGGTTATGCATTATTTAGAGGATACATGTTCTTTTAAGCAAGAATTGATTTTAAAAGTTGATTCAAAGGGTTGAATTGTAGAATCTCTTGTGTTTGGAAATTAAATTCTCTATCTTTTTTGCTTAGTTGAGGAATGACCATTGTCTCAAAATTTGAAGCCCTATTACAACAGAAGCAGATCTTTCTTGATAGATACTGTTTTCAGCATTTAGAAATGTGCACCCAAAATCAGATATAAATATTAAGTTTTGAGGCTTTTTCATGCACAAGTTCTGATAAACTGGGAAGAAAAGAAAGAATCTGACATTGTCTTTTTTAAAATCACTTTTCTCTCAGATGAGCCTGCCAATGGCCCTGCTGAGGGGGACAAAGAAGCTGTAGAGCCAGAGGCGGCAGTACAAGAAGCTGGAGAACAGGCGGCTGCAGATCCAGAGGCTGGAGAGACAGAGGCTGGAGAGCAAGGCATAGAGGATCAGGCCAATTTTGTATCATGGGAGCAACATGAGGGTGGTGCTGAAACACCCAAGTCACAGAGTCCAGTAGATGGTGGCGAAGATTCCACTGTTGCTGCAGACCAGGTAATGTCCTCACTGTCTTGTTGATAATTACTTACTTAGTACTTAATTCCTCCCATGTTCTCGACACATTGTGCCATCCAGACTCACCACTCATCTCTGTTCTGTGCTGCCATGTATGCCTCGTCCCACGTCATCTCCCCAATTTTCAGGTCTTTTTCCACTGTTCTCCATGTCGTTCTTTGTTGCCCTCGGCCCGTTTGTGGCCTAACCATCTGAGGTGTTGTTGTTGGATGGCGGCTGTTACGTCCTCCATTCCCATTCTCATCAGTACCTCTGTGTTTGTTATATGATCAGGATAACTAATGTTTAGGATTTTTCTCAGGCAGCGTTGTTGGAATGCATTGAGGCGTTATTTGTCCTTTGCATATATTTGCCATGCTTTGCTTCCGTATGATAGAACTGAGGGGATTGTTGCCATAAAGATGTTAATTTTTCTATTTAGTTGGATGGTCTTTCATTTCATGACTTTGTATAATGTTCCAAAAGTTGTATTTGCGTTTCCTGATCTTGTGTTTATTTCTTGTTGATTATGTCATCTTTTATTTCAATTTCTTTTTACTTTCTTTCAAAGGACTTTAGCACCTGTCCTATGAGACACTTTTGTCTTTATCAATGTGTTTTTATAATATGTTTCTTTCAGCAATAATGATGGTAGAACTTTCTGTAACACTAAGTTGTGTCATGCGTTTTATGCTCTGAGTTCATCAAATTGGACAAAAGTTTTGGGTTGAGAGTAACTTTTTTTGCATTTTGTTTCTTTAATGGAGACAATGCATCAAGTTATCTTTTAGACAAGTAGAGATTTTTCTAATTTCAATGAAGAAATTTTAATCTAACAGGATTGAAACTCACTGAAACATTTCCTTGATATAATTTCTCTTGAAATTCATTTTTACAGGAACCTTCTCAGTCACTAGATGATCAAGAAAAAGCTGGAGAAGGTGGCCAACCAGAAGCTGAGGTAATTGTTCCCCCTGATGCCCCCAGTGAAGAACCAACACAGGATGAACTTGGGCAAGAAAAAACAGACATGACCGAAGAGCAGCGCACTGCTGAAAAGGTGAAATTTAGACATTCTGCTATTTAATGTGCATGCCTGTTTCAATTGATCTCTTATTAATTTTCTTCACCTTTTTTGTTAGATCACATTTTGGCTAGTGAAATCTGATTTAAAAGAGTAATATCATATCTATATTGATATCTTTGAAATGGAATATGACAATAAAATTCTGATACTTTCTCAACTTTTATATTGATATATGTGTTAGTGTTTTCAATTCAGGTATGAATTATTTTGATCAAGTATTGATTAAATCATATTTTGGGGCCGTTATATAAAGGTTTTGATAGATGCACAGGCAGAAAGAATGATATCGTAAAACTAATGAATATATCATGTATCAATGTTAACACTAACTTACCTTCTAATTAGAAAAACTTGATCAGAACTGATTGGTAAAGGAAGAACTCAGATCAAGACACATTCAAACTCTTTTAAAGATATGTTAATTCTGCTTGATTAAGCAACTTCAAATGCATATTCATTCTTGGGTAAAGGGAGTATTTTTGTTATCTTCTATAAAGTAATAATGCTTACAACAATCAAATTAGTAATAATAAGTAAGAATATGAAAAGAAAATATGAGTAAGAGGAATAGATGGTGGGATTGATGGGCAAAAGACTATGAAAAATGCCATGTTACTCATGTGTAATATCTTTGTACTGCTTGTCTCAAACTAGATATGATAATGGGATGATTGGATATTTGAACAAAACACAATAAGAAATAGATACTAAATATCCCTGTAAGGGGTACACATTCTCAATGTGTCAATTTTTAGTATCTTATATCTTTTTTCAAATTTTTTTTCAGGAGCTGTCCTTCCAGCAAGAAGCTTCAATGGGTGAGCTCTAGGTCTAGGTTGCCAGTAGAAATAGATAAACTGAGTGTCTTAATGGAACATGAATTATCTGATTGGATTGATACTTCATTCAAAAATTATCTTTTGATGTGATATTTTAGTAAATACCAAAAACAATTGTGGCGAAACATAAAAAAACTTGTACATGGTGGAAATTTCAATAAGTTAGCACAGCATATCTTTGGGTGGTTCACTCAATCCTACCATGCAATGTACTCATTTTCCTATTATAATAGATGATAAATGACAAGTTGTGGGTATCTGAAAAAATTGTGACCTTTTTTATCTTTGTTGTGACTTATATTTACTTCAATAATGCTTAATGAACAATAATATATTGGAAGAAGTGCTTTGCATTTGTTCTTACTATACACTTTGATTTTTGCTGCATGTTGCAAGATCAGTATTTTGGATCTAAGAATTCATTACATGTTGAATGCATTTTTTTAGACAAGATTTATGGGCGAATTCACTGTCAGATTGATAAATCATTAATCAGGTTCTCATTTTCTTATATTTTTTAGACCTTTCATTTTTTATTCATTGGTTAGAAAGAAATGAGCTTTACATGTTTGTGGTCTAAAAACACATAGTCTTGACCTCTAAGAAACTAATCTGTATGGGGGAGAGAGAGAGAGAATAGAGTACAGTCCATTGCTCTAAATGCTCTTCTTTAGGTAGCCTTGGACACTGTGATATCCATTGGCTTGTTTGCCTTTGGATAGTAATTCATTACTTTGGCTACATTATAAACCAAAACGGTTCCAATCCTACAATGACCCTGTTCAACCATTTTGATCTCTCAAGATCAAATTACTATTACAAATTGAATTTGTTTGCGTTTTTTTTTCTTCATTCCCAGACCAAGAGGCTGTTCCCCCAGCTCCCCATTTGCCTTCCCCTGAGAGGTCACACACCACGATTGAGGGTCAAATGTCCACTTCAGCTTTGGTAATAAATGATCATGGATCCTCTATGTTTATATTAGGAATTAGGGAAATACGTAATCATTTGTGAAAGATTCATGGACCCTAGGAATTCCATTATCATCATAAGGATAATGATAATGATATTAATGACAATGAAAATGATAATAATTTCTTTTTTGCTAATGACATAGGTTTGTTTTATAAGATAGAAACACTGACTCATCAAATGACCCATTTTCTATTTTCACAGAACATCGTCTGGTCCTTTGGACTGAATCGAAATGTGCCTGTACTGAATTTGAGTGACGGAGTTCGTGAGGCTATTATGTATCCCTGTGCTCATGTTGGTATCATGTATGACTTCAAGAACAACAAGCAACACACCTTGCAGGCACATGTATGTATGAACCCTATTTTTTGTTTTGTTATCAGATTCCCTCTTCTACCGGCCAAAGCCAGTGTAGGGACCCGACATAATGTTTGACACCAGA
>JAUEKY010297814.1:0-13384 GCA_031833965.1 Scyllaea pelagica | reverse complement strand
AGGTGTACATCTAGGGAGGTCAAACAAATTTTAATATAGCCTGAGATTGGACCTGCAGCCTTATCTATAAAAAGATACGCTGTTTAGCCACTACAGGCAAACACCAGAAAAGTGTTGTTCATAATTTTGATATATCATATAAAAAGCCCTACACTGCTTTTGAGCGGTATATAGGGTATCTGATAACAAAAACATATGAAAAAAACACTTTGCCTTTTAGCCAGTATGATGTTCAAGGATAAATGGATTATGTTAATCTCTTTTGATGTATAACTGTCATTATTGTTGCTTATTACCATAATCATTATTGTTGTTATTTTTATCATTATTGTTTCATTAATTTTTATCATAATTATTACTATTATTATCAATATTATTGTGTTATCATCATCATCAGCAGGGCAGAAGTAGTCTAAGTAATTGCAGCAGAATTTGCTATAGAAGTTTCATAATCTATTACAAAGTAACTCTCATTCAGTAGTGCGCCTTGTTTTGGAATGCTTTGAAAGTCACTCTGGTCTTTACGTGGTGCCTGCTATCCTTTTGGATGTGTATACCATACTGATTAGACTTGTTTATGGAGGTGTATGTGTCCTGATAGTTCCTACCTTCATCTTATCCCAAGTATCTTTATCCTTTCAATTATGACTGTTGACTGTTGTTGCAATTACAGCTTTTATCACAATTATTTTCATCGTCTTATACATTGAATCTTTTCAGAAAATGCCCTCTCCTCCAGCCCTGTTTGGATGCATGGAAAAAGTTCTTGACATCTTGTCAAGTCCAAAGAAGCTAGAAGCCATCGGTATTGAAGTTGGTGAGGCCATTTCCATATTTTCTCACCTATATTTTCTTCAAAAGGATCATCTTTTTTTTATTATTTTGGTTTTGCATGGAGTTTTTTTCTTTGCTTGGTCCTGTTTTTTTCTTTGCTTGATCCTGATTATTGATATGCATACTATTTATTATCTACTGTCTGGACCAGATTGAAGGTGCAATTTCATAAGGGTTATTCAAAGTCTTGCATCTCTATCCAGATCTTGTGGATCATGTGGCAACTATTCTGAAGACACTCAAACTTTATCAGTCTCTATGCCCAACACTGCTGGCAGAGAGACCTAAAGATGTGGCCAAGTTGGTGGATGCTGTGGGGAAACTACAGGTCATTCTTGATGAAACCAACAAAGACCCTGATGCCAATGTCGATTCCAAGCAAGTGCTGCCACAGCTTGATCTGCTGCAGCTGCTGGCTGATACTGATACCAAGACTCTTTCCCTCAGTAGAGAAGTGAGACTTTTTCTTGATTGACAATAGTTTAGTTTGCCTTAAACCTCTTGTAATTTGATGATTAGAAAATTGTGTTTGATAAAGACTTTGAAATTCAGGAAGCACTTTTGAGTGAGTTTATGGCAATATTCATCCAACAATTTTTTAAAGGTTCTTGACAGCAGAAACTGCTAGATATCATTTTTTACTTTGATTGAAAATAACAAGATAATCAGACATATTGCCTGTTGTTTTGGATAAGAGCCAAGCATTGTTTCCTCAATTAAAGAGATGGTGAGAATTTGAACTCCACAATGCCGTTGAAGTGCGATTAAAAATTTGATATCATTTGCTTAACACATGGTTTTTATTTTACCTTGTTTCAGGATCTTTCTCTAACAACAAGGGGATTGAAAACAGAACACATTATATGATTTTTACCTTGTTCCACTTGTTTCAGGGTCTTTTGGAAAAGTTGTTGAGATCTGCCCTCCAGTGTTCAAAGGAGAAACACAAAGAAAAAACTATCTCTCTTGTTTGTAAGGTAATAGCTACAGACATCCCTGCGTTATAAGACTTTTTTCTTTCGTGTATGTAATCACTCTTGTGATTAAATAGACTAAAATGATATGTCATGATATGGAGAGTGTTCAGTTGAACACTTTTTGTAGCAAGAACATGTCATGATATGAAGTCCTGTACAATTTCATTCCTTTCCAATGTTGGAGTACAGAAGATCAACTCCTTATGGCAATCAAGTTTGTCTTAGCATTCTTGTATAGATGTGATCATAACAAATAAAACTATTACTTGAATTAACTAAAAATGATACAAAACAAAATTAGCGTAACGAAAAATGGGAAAGCTAAGTTTTCATGAATTAAGAATGATTTATGTATTCTTTATACCTTTCCACCCTTCAAGGTATTTTAGTCTGGATGTCCTAATTGGTCATGAGGCAGAACAGTAATGAAAAATGTAAAAGTGAAGTTTTCAGGGATTGACGATTTATTTATTTTTTTTATCTTTTTACTTTCCTACTCTTTGAAGATGCTGACTAGTCTTGATGTCCTAACCGGTCACGATGCAGAGCTACAGCGCTGGATAGATGTGGCGTTGACATATGAGAGCAGAGATGAAAAGGCAGCCACGTCAGATAAAGGGAGGAAATCCACCCAGCCTTTTTCTCCTATTGGGTTTCTGTCCCTGTGCTTGTGTACCCTGATCAACAACCCCATGCCCTATTTAGATCGCGTCATGGAAGCTGTGTCTGATTTGACTACTGGCCCGAATGCCGATGACGATTCAAATGTATCTGAGAAGAGTGGGCTGAAGGTTTCGGAAATACAAGGTTTTTATTTTTCCTTTTTCAGTGCTGTCACATCTTGGCTTAGTAGATTTTTAAAAATCTGCTATTTCTCTTTAATCAATCTTTTGTATCATGATTTTTTCAAACCATCTCCTTTCTTGAGTATAGAAGATTTACATGTTGTTTGATTTAAATAAGGTAATGCTCATAGGTATATCTTTTCATAGGTCAATCTTCTTATCTTGACAGATATTTTGAAGATGAATGACAAAGACCTGGAGCTGATGTCTTGCAATGCGTCATCAGACAAAATGAGTCATCAAGCAACTGTACCAGCTTTCTCTCCATTAAGTCCAATTGCTATGGAAAAGCTGCATTATTTTAAAGGGGGTAAGACAATGATTTGCTTTTGCCGGAGTGAGGTCTAGTTAAATTATGACCCCAATATATCTTTAGTTTTATTTCTATGTTATTTGCTTAAAGATGAGAACAAATGTGGGATGTGGTAGATCTTTTATGCAACTTTTTAGTCTAGTGCTTGACTCTTGGGCTTTTTATCTTGAAGTTGCAAGTCTTCTTCCTTTCAGGGGTGGTATTGAGTTGAATCCATGGAAAAGGCTCTTTACTCACATTTTTCACACTCCCCTCATCAATTAAGGAGTGCATGACTGTGAACAGTGTCGCTCCTGTCTGAATGAAAATACTTAAGTGCTGAGCAGGCTGCATATTTTGTCCCTCTTTTTTCAGTTTGCTGTTGACTAGGGAAACTCTTTTAATGTGCTTTGAGCAACTCCTGTGGATGTTATACAATATAAAAGCTCATCTTTTTTTTGTCTCCAATTGGTAAAAAGTATGATAAGAAAAATTCAGATCACATTAGTTATTGGTGGTTTCATCACCAGTGGATACTATGATGAGCATGTGCCTGTGACTGTCTCAGGCTGATTAGTGATCTCCTAGTGCTCAGGGAGAGGTCCGCAGAGAGTAGTAGCATTTTTACTGCATTTGCTACTTTCTGAAATGAACACTGTGAAACTGTGAAAGACATATTCAGAACACCAAAGTGTGGTTTTCCTACTTTTGAACCAAGTTATCTTTAACCCATTGACCTGTTTATTTTTCGATAATTAGTAAATGATATATCTATCTTGGGATATATATATTTTTTTTATGATAAAACTATTGTCTTGCTTCCAATTCTTTGTTTTTTCTCTAGATAAGTCGGCTGCAGCTGAATACCTAAGTGCTGTACTAATAAAGGTTTTGCACTCCCTCAATAATCCAAGACATTTTTGCCTGATGATTAACAGCAGCCAGGAACAATTGCCCCAAGGGGTCAAAGAATATTTTGAATATTGGGCAGGGGAAAAGAAGGTAAGTGTTTCAAAGCCCATTTTCTAACTATGTAGAACTAGACCCCTGTCATGAGATGAGATTCCTCATGGATCCACTGTGTCATCTTTATCTTGGCTACCATCTTCTTGCCATCATATCATCGTTGTTACTGTAATTCCCCTTGTTCTTCTTTTTACTTGTTGCTATCTGCTCATGAAATATTGAATAAGAGACAAGCTGGGTAGCAAAACAATTTAGTTGAAAAAGTCATAAAGTAATTTTTTAGGGTGTGATTTTGAGTTAACAATTTCTCAAAATCATAAACTTGCTTCAAAGTCTTAGAATTTGGGAGTGGGATAAAGTTTTGTTTGTTATTTTGAGTGTTGTTTCCTCTTATAGAAACTCAATGAAGAGCTTGGTATTCAGCTCGTTTCTCCTTTTGTTTTTTATTTCTTTAGACTTTTGATTACATAGAATATGTGTTGTAGTATTTATTTATGTTTCCCGTCAACATTGATGAAAAATGACTCGTTGAAAACACTGAATTACTCCATTGAGTTACTATGTTAGGCAATTAAAAAAAGTTACTTGCTTTGAAGCACAGTAAATGAAAATTGTCTGGTTCAGTTTTCATATCATTTAATTCTGCAGATAGCAATTGCTTTTGTCTTTTATCTAAAAACTTACAAGCCAAAGTTTTTGGTTAATGTAGAAGGATACAATGTTAGGATCACACAACTTTACTCACTCTTTATCAAATTGATTGTCCTATTGCTATGATTTAAAAGAAAAAAGTTTTAAAACATACTAGAGTAAAATCTAATCCGTAACTGTTGAAGAAAATGAGGATAATCCTGATCATAATATTTGAGAGATTGATTAAGTTGTGAATATTAAAGAAATATTATCCAAAATAAAAAAAATTCACAATGACATGTCAGTAAAATCATGGAAATAGAGTCTGATATTTCACACAATTATTGCACTAGAAGTAGGATATCATAGACAATACTGGGATTTGCTGGTATGCTTTATGAAGAGAAGAAGATCCTTTTATCAGTATCAATGAAGCAAAAACAAACATGAAAAACTAGATTCTAAAAGACGTAAGTCTGGTAGTAAATTAGTAGTAGTTTAGTGCAGAAAATTCATTTTCCAACCTAAACACGATTCATTTGCACATTATCAGTGAAACAATGCCTGAGTTATTGGTTTTCTATTTATTTGGTTTTGAAAAAGAGGCTCTGTGTTTTATAAAGTTGTTAAACTGCTGACATCTGCTGATCATAAACTATTGCATATTATAAACAGTACTTTGGTTCAAGAGCTATTAGCCTGGAAAATAGGTGACCTTTCTTTCCAAACCTTACTACGTATATTTTATGTTCCTCTTGTCAGAAGCGATCCAAGGTGGCACCGCATGTTGATTTGAAAATGAGCAGCCCCTTCTCTTGCAACTTGCTGAACTGGTTTATGAGTGGAGATGATGAGCACCAGCAGACCAGTGTGGAGGATGTGGATGGGATCCCTCATGATGAGAAGCTTACCTGCTTGAGCCAGGCCATTTTCTACCTGGAGCATTGCCTGTCCCCTCACTTTGTAAGCATTGGAGGATTCATAGATACTGTTGTTTTAGAAAGTTTTGTTTTGTTTTGTTATCACGTTCCCTTTGGTACCGCCCAATGGGCAGTATAGGGACTCGACATAATGTTTGACACCAGGATGGGTAAAAAAGTACAAACCCAACCTGATATCAAACAAAAATCAGGAAAACTCTGAGCCAAGAGATTAAGACAAGCAGGTGGCTAGCCCACTGTGCCCACTCTTGAGTGACACAAGAAAAATACACAGTGAGGTGTACATCTTGGGAGGTCAAACACAATTTTTATGTAGCATGAGTTTGGACTTGCAGCCTTATCTACAAAGATACACTGCTTAGCCACTACAGGCTGAGTTTTAGAAAATATTTATGGTATATATCAAGATGGTATTTGGGTATTTTTTTTTTTTTATTGATAAGAACTGTGTGATTATTACCAAGTCAAAGCCATTGAAAGGTTCTAGAGATTCTATAGAGGGCAAGTTTTCATATGAATGATCTATGCCTAGCAAGGAAAAGTCAGTGAATGATGATCATTAATATCCTTAGTTTAGTTTATACCTGTAACATCCAAGATTTATATAGATAGATAGAATGAAATAAAAATCAACGGCAAACCCAACTGTCAGATATCGAACCTCCAGCTGAACAAGGGAACCCATTTTCATGAATGACAGTTTGATTTCAGGTAAAGATTTATCATCTCATATTTAACATTGCCTCCAGATAAGTCATATTTGACATTGCCTCCAGATAAGTCATATTTAACATTGCCTCCAGATAAGTCATATTTGACATTGCCTCCAGATAAGTCATATTTGACATTGCCTCCAGATAAGTCATATTTAACATTGCCTCCCGATAAGTCGTATTTAACATTGCCTCCAGATAATGAATATTTTGGTTGATTTTATAGTTTCAATACTTTTTTCATAGCATTAGAATGGTACTAGAAGATGATTCATGAACTCTCCTCTTTCTTGTCTTTAATTTCAGAGTCTAGGGCTCCAGATAAAAAGAACCAAAGTTCTGAGAAAGACAATAGAGGATATTTTTGTTAGCTTCATTCAGAATTTTAAAGAGTCTGAAAGTAACAGCTCCAATGAGACTGAAATGATGGATACTAGCAAAGATGATGAAATAGAGGAAAATGCTCTGATTTCATCTCCCACTCCTTCATCTGTAGAAGAAACCATTGATGAAGTGTCTAAAATAGTCATCAGCATTTTGAATAACACCACTTTCAAATCCATTTTGTTTTCTCCATTTAGTGATTCATCACCATCTAAATCTGAAAAGAAGGAGAAAGTGAATACCTCTGTTTCGAAAATGTTGTGTAATATTCTTTTGAAGTGCAAAGATTTGCAACTATCCTCAGCTTGTGTGGATATTCTGAAAGAATATTTATATAAGGCATTGGATCATCTATTGTCTAGCCGACATGACATTGAAACCTGTCTGATAGTCATTCAAGCAACTACATATCATTTGGGCATTCAAGATTTGGACAAGTGTGTGTCAGCTTTTCTTCAGGTTCCTAAGAATGTGTATTTTATTGATGATCTCTCAGATGAAGAAATGCCTCTTTCTGGCAAAGAAAGTGAGGCCCTCTCTCTTACCCCTTCAGGGAAAACATTTACAGAGACTCTTGAATTATGGATTAGAATTCTGCAGCATTATAAAGTAACTGGCAAAAAAGAAAATTCACTTTTTCTATCCTTGTGTTCTCCCACTGAGTTTGACATAAGGAGGAAAAAGGGCTGTGAAATAGACTGTTCTGAACAACTAAAAGCAAGTCAAATTTCAGCCACAAATTGTTGGCTGGATATATCAGACTTAAAAATTCTGTTTGAATATATCACCGTGTGTTCCAATTTCGATGCCGCCTTGTGTGCCCTGGTAGGACAGTTTCCTGAGATTAGTCTGTGCTGCAGTCAGAAGACATTCAAAGGCCTGATTGCTGACTACTCTTCCTTGGACAGCAGAAGGAGAATGCTGGTGGAAGGTATGATGTCTTCCCATGACGTCTTTCACAAGCTGGGGGGCAACTACTTGGAGAAGCACTGCAACGCTGTTATCAAGAACAGACATTTTAGTCTTCTACAGGCCTATCTGAAGGAGCAAAAAGGTGTGTAAAGTAATATTTTTCCAGTTTTTTTCTTTGTTAGGAATCTTTTCTTAATATTTAAGTTGTCAGAGAGAGTGAGTGTTCTCAGTATTCAACTATTTACAGACCTGTAAATCCTCAGACTATTGTCTGAATCCAGACTATAAATCTTTTAGCATTTTTCATTAACGCCGGCCACATGAATGAAAACACCTTTAACCTGTTTTTGTAATGCGGACACAGCAAACTGCCGTCTCTCTATCCACAAAAAAAACCAACACATGTACCGACCCCCGGTAATTTCCAAAACTCCCCCCCGTAGCCCGTGACATGCACTTGTTAAGAACACACACCACTTTGTACCATGATCACACCGATCACACAGTGTGTCTTTTTATTTACAGTCGGTGGCTATCTATCTGGATAGAAACTCCTGACTGTCTGATTGAATGAACAACTGTACTTTTGCCACTCTGCGTGAAAAATTTTTATTTTATTTGTAGCATCGTGTCAAACTGCCCAAAGTGTTCTTTGATTGAAATTACAATTTGCTGCTGAGCGAGGCCAGTGCCCACAACAAATTTTGATGATGTTGGTTGGAGGAAAACTGTGATATTGTGCAGGAGACTACTTGTGAAAAATTGCTGAACCAGTAGCATGTTATTGCCAACAGGGGGTTACTAATGCATCAAGAGTGTTAACAATTCATCCATTTACATGATGATTGAAGACAAATTGTAGAATGGCACTCTTTTACTGCTGGCAATCGCTTTACGAATTGATTAGTCCTATATTTTAATGTCTGGGAGCCAAACTCCTTTGAGTTCTTGTATCTAAGTTTTGAGCAAGAAACTACTGTTGCCAGTTAAGCAATTCATTGGGCTATGGCTATGGGTGAGAGGCTGATTACTGACAGGGTTAAGCCGGTGTGCTATTTAACAAATATTTTCGTAGCTTTGATAGCTGAAAAAGAGAAATGGCAAGTAAAAATTCAAAAACATATTAACATTGGTATTGAATACCTTGTTTCAACACTTTTTAGGTCATATCACAGGTAGAGCACTTGGGCCGAGTTTATGTGCTGCGGCATAGAGGTGTATATGGATAGCTCACTTGAATATCTCACCCAGCCACATTATACTGACACTGGGCCAATCAGTTAGCACTTGTCTCATAATGCGGAATTATTAGATTAGACCTGCTTTATTGTCAATTTTTAGGTCTTGGGTATGTAGCCTGAGATCAAACCAGGACCTGCCTGTTCAGAAGAGGACACTCAACCTCTTGAGTCAACAGTGATGGTGACAATTACATAAACACCAAAAACAAACCAGACGTATCACTGGTCATCAAACACAGAAAACTTTTATGGACAATTAGAAACTTATAAAGAATATGACCAAAGTCTCTGTTTGATACTACACTCCTGTCTCATAAAGATTCCTGATTTTAGGTGATTTTTTCCTCTCCTATTTTTTATGCTTCAAGAAAGGGTTGTTTATTTTTGGCACTGAACACCTCTCCACCATCCTTTTATTTCATATTGACCCTTTTCTGGTGCGTCAACTCCTATTTAAAATTGTTTCATTTCAATCTATTCCAACAATTGAATTTTCTTTTCTTGTGCAGGTGACCCAAAAATCATCAAATCCATCCAGCAGAAAATGCTAGCTTCCTGTAGTGAAATTCTATCCCAGCATGATGAAAGCCTGTGGTCAAGTCTACAGCTTTTGCTCCAGCCTGCAGCACAAGGGACACCAGGTATTGGATTTATGCATGTATAATATGTAGACGCTTTGACACTAAAGTCCATTTTGAGGTTTTATTCATTACACATGCATTCTATATACCAGGGGTCAAAGATCGCAGGATATTTCTGGCACAACCGGTAATTACAACTGAATTTTTTACCCTTGCTGTTTTTTTCCAACTATAAAAATGGTTGTTTTTAAAATTGATTTTCTTGTTGTTGGATTTTTTTCTGTTGAAAGTCTAACCTGGGAGAATTTTAAGTCCGCTTCACTTTACTTTGACCCCTGTTCTATACTTGAATTTGACTATGTTGTTTTTTGCTCAGTCAACATTGACGGTTCATGACCCATTGAGTCTTAAGATGCAATCTAAACTCAGTCTCTCAGATCTTCTAACATGTGTAACATGAAAGCCTTTTTGCAAGCAGAGGGCTTGGCATGCACCTAAAGCATTAGCTCAGAGCAGACTAGATTCAACATTCCCTTAATGTATAACTCAATAGCGCTTGTTTTGGGTGAGGGCACATATTGTTCTTTTTATTAGATTGACTTGATTGCAATCCAATGAGGCGGTTATTTCTAGCGAGATTTCTTGTCAATGTAAAACATTGAAAAAAAAAAACAACCAACCCTCAAATTCTTCACACTATCAGAAGACATAAGACCATGCAAATAGGTAACCTCTCTATAATTCTATCAGTCAAAGGCTGTGACATGAGCTGTGCTCCATCTGACTTGATTTGAGTGAACAAAAAGCTTGAGGGAGATGGAATAAGAATGTGCTCTTGCCACAATGTGTGGTCTATAGGAACAAATCTTTTGGCCTTATTCACTATTTAGGCCATCATTGGCCTGCATGATAAGCACTTCTCTTCGTAAAAGTTTATCACCGAAAAATATTAGTTAGGAGCTGTTCATATTATACAAATGACATGTTTTTGTTGTACTATCAGTTAGGTTTATTAGGTTTGTTTTCTTATAGTATTGTGGAAATTATACTAAATAGATCAACTTCTGTTGTACATTCCTTTTTTCCCCCTCTCTTCTAGATGATGACTTTGGCAAGAAATTGTTCCAGGCTGTTCAGTCTCACATCCGAGGCAACCAGTCATCATCCACCATCCATCCCTTTTCCTTGTTGAATGCCATTGTCAAGTCCAGGAAAACTAACTCTGCAGCTCAAGGATCTCAAGAAAAATGTGGAAAAGACTTGGGCTGTGACTTCCTGGAGGCAATTCTAAAACAGCTTTTGTTCTTTTTGTCCAAGAAGTCCAATAGAAAAGAGGATATTGAGGAAAAGTTGATACATTTTGGTGTCAGCTGTCTCCAAAGTCAAAGTACCCTTTCTCCCCAATTTATCTCAAGTTCTTGGGCCAGTTTTGTGAAAAGCTCTCTGAAACATCTTTATACAAAGCCAGAACTTTTGGATTTTCTGTCCAAACTGACAAAACTAGTTTATTCAAATGATAACAAGGCAGCAAATAATGCTGGGAAGGAGAAATTATCATCAAAATCTTCTGGAATGAGTGCTCAGATGATGTTTGAAATGTGCGTCAGCCACACTGCTTTTCTACCGACTCTTGTTGCTGGTTCAGACATCTCGGCAAAGGCAGCCCTGGTGAATCTACTTTTTACTTTGTTCACAATAGAACCTTCCTGTGTGGCAAAGGAACTTGTCAGCCCATTCATGGGAGCTTACACTGCAAGCCTGTCTCCTACAGACCAACGTTTGCTGAAGATGATACAACATCACCTGACAGAAATGGAGAACAATGACCTTTTTCCTGTACTGTGGGGCAAGGCTTATCTGGACCACAAAGCAAACACCAAGACCTTGGGTCCCAGTTTGGACACGGAGATCAGCCTGAAAGTCGTGCTTGGAGAAATCGACGCAAATCAAATGCGTAAGACAATACTACGTTTTGCATTGAGACGGAAAACCAAGGAGTACACTGTGCAAGAAACTGACGATTTGCAGTCTGCGACTGAGTGCTATGACCCGTGCTACTTTTTGCGAGTGTTCAGCCAGGTTCTGTCCCCTGCCAAGATTGTCAATGTGCGTTCCTTTGTTGCCAAGGACTGTCTTGGCTTCCTGCTGATCTGCCTAACCAGTCACCATTTCCATTGCCGTCTCATGGCTTATCATTGCCTCAATGAGTTTTATGAACATCTGGAAAATTCAGGCATCCCTGAGAGAAATGAATTTGCTTTTCTACTTGACCTTCTAAATGCAAGTCGGGCTCAAAACGGCCAGAAACTCTCTTACGTTGTGGGTCTGTTCCTGGCGCGGGCGGCCAAGCTCATGATTGACCCAGCTGACCCCTTGTACCTGCCTGTCCTACGCTTCCTCCTGCTAAAACCCGAAATGGACTTGAATGGTGTCCCTGAATTCTACAATCTCTTCTTCTCTTCAGGAACTCAGTACGTGAAAGAAAGGAACTGGATGCTGTCGCTTTTGAGGGATGGAATCCAGGAATCTTCAGACTACTGGATTTTCCAAAAAAGGCAGATTTTCCGACTCGTCATGTCTTTTTACAGCTCATCCATGAGTGATAAAGTTTCACAGGTTTTGGTATTGGAACTGCTGAGAAATGCTTGTCTTCAGAGATCCTCGGTGGAGGACTTGATTCTGGAGCACGGCTTCATCCCATGGCTGGCCTCCGTCATCAGCAATCTGAAAGATAGGCCGGAGCACACAGAACTGGTGTTCTCTGTTGTCCAAACACTCTGCTCTAGTTTGGGGGCTGCTGATCTCCTTAAAGGTACAAATATGGATGCTATCAAAGACAACCCGTTAATGAGTTCTGATGATGTCAACAAGAATGCGGATGAAGAGTCGTCAGCTTCAAGTAACAAGTTGTCATCTGTTGATCGTGTGGAAAATTCAGGATTTGCTGTTCAGGATGCTGAAATTACAGCAGAAAAGCTGGGTATTCCAAGAACTGTTTTTATTGGTTTGAACTCACTGATAAACTCGTTGAATTATTCCCTTTGTTCTGGTCCTTCCACCAGCGTTGATGTGAAAAAACATCTGATTGATTCTGGTACACATGATTGATTATGATACAATGAACGTAGTTCACTGCAATATATTTGTATGTGGGTGTGTGTGTTTTGATAGAGAGGGATGAGAGAAAATGAGAATACAGGTTTACTATAAGGACCAAGTAGCGAAGTAATAATGTGTTTTATCCATGATGTGTAAATATCAAGTTTCTTTGTTATGTCACCCCCCCCCCCCCCCTCAAAAATACTTTCTATCCTTTAAAAATAGCACTCAGAATCTTGAATGATAGTAAAAATACCTGTGTTGTATGCTCCCCATTTATATTTTTAGGTTGTAAAGAAAATTGCCTTCGTTATCTTCCAAATCTGGGATAATTTTTTTTTCAATTCTTTATGTTTGCTACTTTAATAGAGAAAAACCAGGCGGGGAAAAAGTAGGTGATAGCGAAAGAGAAAATATTAAGTGTTTCAGAGATCAATTGAATTTGAGATAATATCGGGGAAAAACCCTATATATAATTGAAAGTCATTGGTATATTCCATAATCCCTGTTAGATAGAGTGCAGATGTGTATTTGTTTTTGTTTTGTTTTGTTTTTTCTTTTTTCTGACAGCATTCATGGCAATGACTATGCCTTATATTGTATGGAACATTGTAATGTACAATACACTGAAACCTCTTTATACCGCCAACCATGAGGCCACTAATAATCTGGCGTTGTAAAGAGAATGGTGGTGTAACAAGGTTTCAGTGTATGGATAACCATCTCTCAATCTGTTCTATAGAGCACATGTATGTATGATGCCAAATTATTACGAGTTTTTATGTCACATTTTGTATGTGTGTGCATGCTTGTGTGTGTGTGTGTGTGTGTGTGTGTGTGTGTGTGTGTGTGTGTGTGTATACATACACACACGAGGGCGGTTGGCGGGAGCACTGGTGTGGTCCTACTTCTGTTAAGTGTGCTTTACTGTCATCCTCATCTATCTTTCCATCCTCCTCCATCCTT
>JAUEKY010297703.1:0-13386 GCA_031833965.1 Scyllaea pelagica | reverse complement strand
CTCTCTCTCTCTCTCTCTCTCTCTCTCTCTCTCTCTCTCTCTCTCTCTCTCTCTCTCCTCTCTCTCTCTCTCTCTCAAACACACACACACACACACAAACACACACCCACACTCTCTCCTTTGCACACACACACACACACACACACACACACACACACACACACACTTCTGATTTTCCTGTATAGATTGGTGGCCGGGCTGCATTACAATGGGTGCAAAGTACCCTGTCTGATTATCTTTTCTACAAGACTGTTGATCAAGACTTACTAAACAAGACCTACACGGGGTGATGTGATAATGGAGTAATTACATCACCCTGGTACAATAAGTTATCAAAGGGGCTGACAGGAGAAAAAGTGTCTCTTAGAAAATTTGAATAAAGCCTTGAATCATCCTAGATCAGTGTTGAATACCACCTTTTGTGCACTTAACTGACATCTATGCATCAAGTTTTATTTGCAAGCAGCTGCAATGTAGTGATTTTCCTACTGTAACCTTTCCCTTCTTGTCATATAAAACATACACTTTTGTTGATGTGCTGAACTTTCAATTACTCATGACCCTTTCAGTATTTGATATACATCTTCTGCATAAGGAGACTTACTTTATCTTATGAATGTTTCTCTTCCAATCTCTTTCAGCCCAAGGTGCTCGTACAGCAAGACTCAGCGAGGGTTCATAGACAAGTGCTGGGGACGATGCCAGTGTTGAGGAGACTTCCAAGACGTGGAGCAAGTCACAGGAATGGCGTCCATCTTGGATGACTCGGCACAGTGAGTTCATGCCAAAGCCTATAATGGGTGCTGGAGCTGCCATATGATAGCGCATTACTGCTCATCAATTCCGGTGTAAATCTATTTATCAAGGGGCCACATACTCTATAGAAATAGCATTTTTTTTAAATTTTTTTAGTAATTTCTATCAAAATTCTAGATAATAAGGGCCTTGGTATGTACCTAAGGCCCTCAAATACCCTATAGATACAAACCCATTAATGTCTCTCATTTAAGAAGTATGATAGACTAATTGAAAACATAATACCTAAATCAATCATTGGTTTTCCACATTCAAGCATAATGTAAGAGACCATATGTAATAACATGCATTCATTTTTTAGACATACATTATATCTAGGAGTTCTCCATCACCTTAGGACTAAAATGGATTCAGACTATTTCAATTTGTCAACAGAAGATTGATCTTTGCTTTGATAGTTTTGTGGTCTAGTACTAGGCTGTTGGGCTTATGATCGAGAGGTCACAGGTTCGATTTCTCCGTTGGAGACGACACAAATTTGAGTCTTTGGAATTGCATCTTGACTCAATTTTTTTTCCAACTCCACGCATTTGTAGATCAGTACCTGGCTGCTCATAGCATTGTCTCTGTCTTGAAAAATGTACTAGTAGTGCTAGCGCCAAGCCGGCTGCATGTCTTGTCCAATTTGTTCAATCTTGCTGTTAGTTTGGGACTCCCTGTAAAGTGCTTTGAGCATGTTTATTGGATACTGCGCTATATGAATGCTATACTCACCTGAATGTCTGGAGTAAGTTTGATGGGTATCGAATTTACATCTCATAATTTCTTATTTCAATTTTACAACAGTAACATCCCTTTGCTTAATTTGTGGCATTATTTTGAAGTGTTACTGTTATCCATTTTTTTTAAAGATTTCTTTTTCTCATTTACCTTTTACACAGGCCCCCGGACCCAAATGAGAGACAAACACATCTGGAAACAACGCATCTTTAACGGAGCTACAGTAACAATGACGTCATGACTGTGATGGTCTGTAGCCCATAATGAAGCCCACAATGTATAGGGTATATGTGCTGTTTATATTGCACATGTAAAACGTAATCAACAAATAACTCATGAACACATCATCATATATGTTCAGAAACTAACCTTGGGATCAAATTCTAACTAAGCAAAACTTATGCATTGTTCACCATCATCTGAATAGTTTGATTCAATTCCATGTTTTTGAATCTCAAGCATGCCTGGGGTCATGTTTAAAAAGCACTGGATTATTAGTTATTATAGCTTTTAACAACAAATACTTCATAGATGCAATCCACTGAGTAGATACAAGCTGTATATTATTTTCTTGATATTCTTTGCTGTTGGCAAAGTGCTAGTGCCCTGACAGCAAAGGGTCCAGACAAAGTGAACTATTCGTTTCTTTAGACAAATTAGTTAAACCCATGGTAAAAGTAGTTGATGCCTTTACAGCAGTGTGAGGAATAATACAGAACAGTCCATGGACTGGAGGCTTATAGTATATGTTACACATATCAGTATTACAGCTCTATACTTTGGGCTACAATGTGATTTTGTTTCATCTTTTTTTTTTCAATTTTGTGATCCGTATATTTATTTAAAACTAGTTGATTTTTACTTCTTGAGCTTGGGTGATAGAACAATACTATCCAGCGGTACACACTGACCCAAACCATCAATATTCCTTGTGTGGTGTCCGGGGCCTAATTCATTTGATTGTTCATTTGATTTTGTAGTTACTCCACCCTGGCTTTTGAGTGTGTGGGGGGGGAGGGGGGGGCGATGGGGTTGCCTTAGATACTTTTTAAGTGGGTACTGATATGACTTTGATGTGTATATAGAACCCTGAAAATCTCCAGAAACAAACACCCGCCACTGACACTATGTTTACCACCCCTGTGTCCAATTTCATGCCTCCAACTGTCACAGTTCAAAGTGGGATCAAACATCCACAACTTTTGTTACAAACACAATTTTACTGGAAACTGACAAAAAGGCCAAATGAAACCGTTACATTGTGTACACTACATTCAGTTCACAACACTTAGAAATATGCTGTACATGAAAAATGTTATGAAGAAAGTAACCCTCCATCCAGCAGAAGTAACCGGTATGACCTTGGGGAATATATCAATGATAATGGTGCTGTCCTATTCTTTCTTTTAGGCTTTTCAATAGATTGATACCTCAAAACCAGGCCGTTACTATAGTTCAGGCCGTGTCATGAGAGAGAGAGAAAGAGAGAGAGAGAAAGAGAGAGAGAGAAAGAGAGAGAGAGAGAGAGAGAGAGAGAGAGAGAGATAGCATGGGCTGCATTGATAGACAGGGAAATGGATATAGAAAGATTGATGAATGGATATAAATAGATTGGTAGATGGATAGATGTTGTGCTTGTTGTCATTAATTGCTGTGAGCTCTTAACAGCGCAATGTCATTCTCATGAAGCAGTAGGTCTTGTTCAGGTGGGCTGCTCCTGAGTAGAGAGTTGTGTATGGTTGGTTTTTCTGGCAGAAGATGACGCCTATATCATATTCTTGTAGATTTGGGCAGTGGGTATTCAGGTGCTCATGCTGTACTGATTCCATTGCGCTTTTGCAGAGTCTGCAAACAGGTGTGTGCATAAGGTATATTCTGTTGAGGTGTTTGTTGACAGGTGCATGCTGGGTTCTAAGTTTGAAAATCAGGGCCTGTTTTCTTCTGTGTTGGATATTGATTTCATCGTTGGTATCTAATTTTGTTTCGTTATGTAGATAGGTAGATAGATAGATAGATAGATAGATAAATAGATAGATAGATAGATAGATAGATAGATAGATAGAAAGACATAAATTATTTAAAAATTGATAGATAAATATAGAAATGAATAGATAGATAAATAGATAGTTAGGTTGGCAGACGTATAGCTAGACAGCTAGGATGGGGAATTGATAAATAGGTAGGTGGGTTGATAGATAAATGGAAAGAAATGTAGAAAGGTGTAGCACTCACTGAAAGATGTATCACTGTACAAATTCAGTCCCGGTGTCCCATAGCCCATGGCTGTGTTGCCCCTAACCCCCTCCAGCCCTGATCTTGTCTTGTTATCTCGTAATTCGCCTAGAGCATATGAAAGCTATAAGAGAAGCCCTAAGCTTATATACATAGGGAGGAGGTCTTGGAGTCAAAAGAGATTCATAGACAGACATGCAGGCTGACGTGTAGCTAGATAGCTGGGTGGATGAATCATTGAATCGGTGGATAGGTAGATGGATGAATTATAGAAAGAGATGCATTAACGAGTGATACTCACTTGGCGGCTGGTGGTGATAACGACCGCTCACGGAATCTCAAACCCGTGCAGGCTGCCTTAAAATTCGACCCCGTGAGCTTCACGATCTGGTTTAATGAAATCCATTTTAAAATGAAACTAGAGATTACAAGCGATGCTCCAACTTATACACCAAGGACGGGGGTCTTATAGTCAAAGGCCGATCAAGGTAATCTGATTGTTTGATTGACACCCAGATGTTCAGATCTTCATGTTCTAGAAGGACCGTGGCAAGATTCTGTCGTGACGTCACAAGACTCCTGCGATGTGACTGGTCGCCGATTCAAATGACAGCTGTGCCCATGTCTATCCTGCTAGACCAGGACCATGTTCCAGCCCTGATCTTGCCATGTCTTGCGGATTTTTACTACAGTTGCCATCGTACAAGTAAAATAGTTGGAAATTACACGCTTGAAGATGTCATGTGATTGTGATTGGAAGGAGATGTAGAACTTTTCACTCATTGGGAGCCTTGTCATGGTAGCGTCCGGTCACGGGGTTCCGGAACCCATGTCTCTCTAATTCTACCGGAATGCTGTTCCAGTCCTGATCTTGAATCATTGTCTTGCGGCGGCTGTGGACTTCTCTTTCTATCACTTTTTATTGTCAAAGAAGTACCTCCAAAATGAACGAAATGTACTTAGGGAGTATGAAGGTTATGAAATGGTCACAGCATACATACAAGTGATGGCGGATTTTGAGCCAAAACCTGATCAAAGTCAACCCTTGTCGGTGCCGTTCCACAAGGTCCTATGCCTCTCATGATTAGGCAGTGTTTGGTCGGTCTTGTCTTTTTGCATTCATTCTATTTTTCATTGTAAAGTAAGGAAGAATGGAGGCTGTAAGAGATATAGAAAGCATTAGCACTCTAAGCTCTCCAATGGTAGATATCATTCAAGGGGTCCCCCCCCCCCCCCGAAAACTTTCCATAATGTTGATGTTAGCACTGGTGGTGCTGGTAGTCTGAATAGGCCTGAGGCATCGCGGCTGAGGCTGGAACAGGAAAATGATGTGGATGGTTTTTGTTGGTAGCGGTGGTGAGGAATGTGTATGCATCATATGCAACGTTTATCCATTTTAAAGCAATATAAAAAAAATACAAATAAGGAAAAACTAATGGGTCCATTCTATTTTTAACGTGGCTTGTTGAGCTGGGGTTGACATTCAAAAATGAAGTAAAAGTATCTTCCTGAATTGAAATTACCTTCATGCACAATAATAACATATTCATCAGAAGATTGATGCATTTTAGATTGTAACTGGTACATCCCGTTCCACAAAGTCCTATGCCCGTCGTGATCAGGCAGTCTTTGGTTTTTTTCCACTTGTAAATTAATCAACTAGGGGCTATTAGAAATTTAGAAAGTAATACTCCTCGTTGGTAGCCCTGTTGTGTTAGATGCCACTCGCGAGGTCCCGTTGAACTGGAAACCCGTACCTGTCGCGTTCTGGTGCATACGTTGTAGTATAACTCATTTGAAAACTAGACTGGCGACTACCAGAGATGTCTCCAGCTTATATACCAAGGAAGCGATCAAGGTCATTCGATAACTTGATTAACACCCATATGTAGATGTTTCAATGTTCTGCAACTACCGTGGCCAGATGCCGTCGTCACGTCACAAGACTGACACGATGTGGTTGGTCACCATTTTCCATGACAGCCCTTCCCATGTTTTATCAAGTGCCGTGATAACGGCTGCTAATTGTGTGTAAGTCCGTGCGGGTTTCGTTGAACACGGACCCCATGAGCATCGCGATGTTATGCATCCACTATATCCATTTAAAGGTTGGGGAGGCTGGAGATGCCAGAGGTGTCTCAGCTTATATACCTTGGAGCCAAAGGTCATTTTTTATTGGCACCCAGGTGGTTAGACCTCTGTTTTCTGGAAGGAACGTGGCCAGAATCCTTTGTTACATCACAAGACTGCCATAATGTGGTTGGTCACCATTTTCCGTGACAGCCCTTCCCTTTTCTTATCAAGCGTCGTGATAACGGGTGCTCACAGTGTCTCTAAATCCGTGTGGGTCTCCTTGAACACGGACCCCATGAGCATTGCGATCTTGTGTATCCACTATTATCCATTTAAAGGTAAGGAAAATTGGAGACGCCAGTGATGTCTCCAGCTTATATACCTTGGAACCAAAGGTAGATATTTTGGCACCCAGGTCGTCCCATCTCTATATTCCAGAGTGAACGTGGCCAGATTCCTTTTTTTACGTCACACGACTAACACAATGTGATTGGACACGGACGTCGTGAGCATTGTGATCAGGCACGCTAGTCATTTTAGTTTCCAATTGAGACTGGAGGAAGACTGGAGACTACAAGAGATGTTTCCAGCTTATATACCAAAGACCAGGGTCTTTGAGTGAAAAGTTGATCAATGTCATTTTATTGTTTGATTGACACCCAGATCGTCAGATGTTCATGTTCTGGGGAAAGAGTAAAGTAGATTGATGAATATGTCAGTACTGTAGATAGATAAGAGACTCGTAGACAGGCAGTCGGACACTTATAACTAGATACCTGGGGGGGGGGGGGTAATTGATAAACCAGTGGGTAGAAAGATAGCAAATAGAAAGAGATGTAAAAAAGAGTGGTACCCACTTTGGGATCGGTCGTGGTAATTGCCGCTTACGGGGTGCTTAAACCCGTGTGAGTCTCTTTTGATACGGACTTCGTGAGCATCGCAGTGTTTTGTATCAATGTTTCTTTCACAATTCGCGTATTGAATACTGAAGACTACAAGAAATGTCTCCAGCTTTTTACCAAGGACTGGGGTCTTAAAGCCAAAGGCCGGTCAAGGTCATCTGATTGTTTGACACCAAGATGGTCAGATCTGCATTTTCTGGACGGACCGTGGCTAGATTCCGTCGTGACGTCACAAGACTCGTGCGATGTGATTAGTCGCCGCTCCAAGTGGCAGCCGTGGTCGTGTCCAGTGAGCGCCACCTGGGACGGTGTATTGTCTGAGGTGGCATGAAGGTCAAGGCTGACCAGGTTGACTTACGGTAGGTCAGTCCTGGCCAGGTGACGTCATCCAGACGCCCCGCCACTATGCCCAGCTCTCTCTCCCCGCATGGAAAGGCCTCGACACTGGGCTCTAGTCCTCGCCAAACCCTTGAACTTTTTGGGTAGAGCTCGCTGTAAAGTATTAGCTTCAATAAATAAAATCAATTTACTCCAATCGTATTTTGTTTACTCATAATGATATAGAAAAACCACATAGACAAACATGGAATCAGTTTTACAATGACAGTTTCTTTCTCATTTTTATATCATTGCAATGATTTAATTTACGCTTTCAATGGTCCATTGCTTAATTTGAATACAATTAGAAGGTCGAAAAAAGTCTGACGTGTGACAAAAGACTGACGTGTTACATTCTTTGATACAATAGTCAAAATTATATTCAAATACATTATCGCAGTACCACTAATTGATTACATTTATCGTGTGAGAAAAATTACATTTTAATGTAGAACGCTGCCTGTCACCTTACGTCTTAAAATTTTGAAGGTAACTTGCAGATTATGTGTCAGGAGCTTACATCACGATAACAGTTACACTTGCTTTTGTTTTTTATTACTCTCAAGTTTGTTGTGTTATCTATGATTTTATTTCTTAACGACACAAGAGTTAAGTGGTTAGATGAATCAGGGGTAGATAGGCTGGAAGAAGAATGATTGAGATTGATTAAATAGCTGATCTCTCTAGGTAGACAGGATACATTTCAGGCATATGTAGGATGTGAAGAATGCAGTGCATTCTGAATAAACAAATTGTATTGATATAGTGCTACATTTTGATAGAATTATCAAAAGGGGAACAACTGAATAACTGCTGACTCCTGCTCAAGTAGCAGGAGTTGTTTCACGTGTAAGCCCTACAAAAAATGATTAGGAAATCAATTGATGTGATATTGTTGTCCTAATTTGTGCAGACATTCTTAATCATACACAAACACAAACACACACAAACACATACACACACACACACACAAAGGCTAATTTATCACATAAAGAACTACAGATATCCACAACTCTTGAAATACTAGCTATAGTTGGCAAGCCTGTATTTCAATAGCTGTTGTATTTTTTGCAAGGTCCTGGTCTGTCTTTCTGTTAAAGTCCAGGCTGCTCGGGGGAGGCTGGTGGCCATCTTGTTCTGGCTGTGTCTGTTGTACAGTGGCAGACGGTTGGTGATGTGGATCTGGTGTGGCCTGCCTGGGGCAAGATGGCAACAGTTGTTGAATGCATCGCTTGTTCCATTCTTTATCGGGTCTGCTGACTCTGAATGTTTTTGGGCTGTGAACCACGTTTACATAATCCTGAAATCCTTGCCTGTCTCGCTGGACGCAGTCTCCATTCTTATCTCAGCCCATCCAGGTGAGGCCAGTCGTCTTCTACTTTTCTACTCCTGTCGCCATCACTTACCATCAAGAGTGCTTGATGAACACAAGAACACAATTTGGCATAGCTTGCTGATGTTCTAGTTTGCTGTTTCACTGAACAACATCTCAATCCAACTTTGTGTGGATTCTTGTGCTCCTCGTTCTGCTCCTGACATCATTGCTCTAGTGCCAACGCTGCTTGGATGTTCGCACTATGTATAACTAGGGCACATACAACACATGACAGGTTGGGCACTTACACACACGACTGTAAACTTGGAGTGTGGAAATTATAAATCCTGAGGCTCAGAACAGATCACTATTTCTCCACTAAATAATTCCTTTATTTGCAAAAAACATAACAGTTGTTGTGAAATGTCATATTTTTCTTGTTTTGGTTTTGTGGATGTGTTGGTGGTCCCAACACAATCCAAAACAGTACCATTTTTCGTTGTCTCTTGACAGGCATGTTTTGCCAGAGAGGGGGACTCCAAGCTTCTGTCAAATAGATGGAGAATCCTAGCCACTGGCAATTCCCTTTAAGGAGAATCTCGCTGATGTCCTTTTCTTGGCTGTTGAAAGCCAAAGAAATGAAGTCCATTAGAGATATCTGATAAGGGTACACACCCACATTTAGTTTTCAACCAAGAAAAGATCACTTTTACTCCACTAAAGTGTTGCTGTATTTGCAAAGAACGTAACAATTGTTGTGAAATGTCATATTTCTCCCTGGGTGGTACTTGTACGTGTTGGTGGTCCCAGCACAATCCAAAGCAGTACCATTTTGCATTGACTCTTTGACAGGCATGTTTGCCGGAGTGGGGGACTCCATGCTGCTGTCGAATAGATGGAGAATCTCAGCTACTGGCAATTCCCTTTGGGGAGAAACTCGCTGATGTCCTTCTCTTGGCTGCTGAAAGCCTAAGATTGAAATCGATTATATCTCCCTGATAAGATTACAGACCGACTTGGAGTTTTTTAATCGAAAGCACAATGGTTAAAAGTTAATGGTGTGAATCTGATATCATGTTTTGATTTTTAACTATGGAAGATATGACATCCTGAGCACAGATCTGGTGAGCTCCTAGTTACTATACAACACAGGGCCATGGGTTCAAACTATTACTATTGAATATACCACAGGGTGGTGCAAACAAAAAGAGGGAGAGATATAAATATAAATTGATTGGGAAATACGCAAAAACCAATGATTTGAATGCATGAATACAAAGCTATGGAAACATAATTAGTCCCTGGGTGTTAGGATGTGGTAGGACATGGTTATTGTGTCTAGCAATCCATGTCTCTCTCAGGGGATGAGGTCTCCGTTACCGACCGGATCTTTCCTTGTTCGGACAGCGTTCCAGTCCTCTTTGCTTCTGTCGTCATTACGCCAGTGTCAACACAGTAGCATTAACACAGGAACACGACGTTGATCTGGCACAACTCGCTGATGTCCTTGTCAGTGTTGCTGGAAGGATGAACTTGAAACCTATTCCTGGTCTGGCTGGTTCTGCCATTGGTTGGGGCGGTAGCACCGGGTGTTGGAGGTGGAATGGTTTTGTACAGCGCGTAGTGAGCTGCATGTCACGTCACGTGATGGGTCTTGCTGATGGATTCAAAACACTTGTAAAGTAGCATAAGCAGATGATTTATGATATCATTTCATATTTCTTTTATCATCCTTTTAACCATTTCTTTCTAGCTCCTTTGTTTTCAACAGGCACCTATTTCAATAACTCATTGTCATAACCGATTAGCTCAATGATCTTTACAGTGTAAAAAGAAAGCTAAAGATAAAAATATTTTAAATTTCCCTAATTTGGCCACATGCTTAGTTTTCTGTTCTTTGTATTCCTAAAGCAATCACTTGAATAAACATTGCTATAATTTATACCACCACCTTATTTTCCAGTCTTTTGCTATTATATTCTCATATCAATAGTGGAATAGGCTAGGTAGACACAAGAGTTCTAGAGAAGTAAAAGGAGAGAAATAGGTTGATTGGGGTTTGAACTGCAACAGTTCAAGACATTGTCTGCTGCAATAATACTGCTGAGATTTAACACCTGTTTCAACACTGTGTGGGTCAATTCACTGGCGGGCAGCTCTGGATTTTTTAACTTGCTGCCGCAAAGATACTGGAAACTCACTCAAATATTTCACCCCGTCACATTTTACTGACACAGAGCCAACCATTTTTAGCAATGTTCCTTTAATGCCAAAAGCCAGGTAAGCAGCTGCTTTAGAAAGGTCTCCTGACTTAGGTTTGCTGCAGCATGGGATAGAACACACAGCCTACTTCATGTTCCTGCAGGAGAAATGATGGCCCTAGTTGTTCTTAGGCGGACACTCAGCCCCCACAAAAGGTGCCAGTCCTCACAACGGTACCCACTGAGCTATTACTATTACTGTGCCAACCGCCACTCACACTATATTGAATAGTAAACATAGAAAATCTAACAAGCTCTAAGAATGGTTGGAATATTTTAGAAAATACTCACGTGATAAACTGCCAAAAATAAGCGAAGCTGTTTAAAAAAATAAAAGATACGAGAAATTAATGTGCATTTAGCGAGGTCCGAACCCTTGCCGACGCCTTACAAACGGCAGGTACGCTATCCACTGTGTTATGTAATTTCATAGGTTGTCCATCATTTTTTTCTCGTCTATTTTCGGCACTGTGCCACACTATTTTCTGAGATATATTATTGAAAAGCAACGGCATGAATTTCAAGGGAAGCTACCTTGTCGGTTCTTCATTACAGTGTCTTTATTTCTGTTATTTCCCTTAAGCACCCAAGATGTCCGATCAGTGTGTTCTCTCCTATCAGTCAGGGCTATAGGAACATTGCATGTTTCGGAAACAAGATTCCCAAACTTTTTTTTTAAAATCGCTTGTAATTACATACTAACGATTCTCTTTTAAAATACTCGATGTACTCTGGCCTATGTTGAAACGACCTTGGGTGTTTTCTAGGCGTTAGTTGACTATATGACACGAATTATGTCAATAGCGTCCTAAACCCCCGCAAGAAACTAGTACTTCCCTGATCAAAATTTTCTTTAGAAACTGTTTCTTGTAAAAAAGGCAAGGGGTTTCCACCTTTGAGTGAAGCGCCTACAGTATTGAAGATTTCAAAAACAGCCCAGCATTTACATTCGTGGCCCTCGCCTGTATTTGTTTTGTTGGTTTTTTTCTTTTTGTAATGTAGGATTTTTTCAAATCTCTCAACCAAACACATAATGCTGACACTGCGACAACTAGTGTTTGTGACAGCAAAGTTTCCACATAGTCGAATGCCAATTGGACCAGCTTAGCTGCGAAATTTAAATAAACGTTGATTTATGTTGCGGCGTTTTGGTCTAATGGTAAACTGTAGGGCTTGTGATTGTAAGGTCGCAGGTCCGATACACCCGTCGGAGACGGCGAAAAGTTTTGTTCTTGAAAAAAAAAGGTTTTTAGAAAACCTATTCGCACCTGCAGTGAGAGCTGACCGTTCTAATATTACAGTTTGAACTGTTATTGGTGGCTCCGTCTCATTGATCGTTAATTGGTTCGTAAAAGTTTGATTTATCATGATTAGATTCTTCAAGAACTACTACATTTTAAAACTCAGTGTGTGCTTATTAAGGTCTTTGTGTGATAAATTGAAATTGCTTTTTACAGAAATTACATTTTTTTACATTTAATCCCTATCCTGAAAATGCATAGCACAACACGCTGCGTGACTTATGGACTCGAATGGTGTGGATAGACACGGAGTTGAGTTCAACCTGAAGAGATGGATGGAAATCGAGTCCAACGATTTAACTGCAGGAGTGCAGCGGCTTTATGATTTCCCACTCCAGTCAGGTGTAAATGAGAACCTTGCCGTTAACAGCATTTTCTCTGTCGGGGAAAAAATAAACTCGCGCCAAGCAGGCTGCATGTCTTGTCTTATGTATTTCATGTTGCTATTAGCTGGGGACCCTTTGCAAAGCGCTCTGGGCGCGTTCATTGGATCTTGAATAATATGCGTTCAGTAGATCTTGAATAATATGTCCTCAAAGGCATAAATAATTGAAAAAGCTCACTTAACTCCGATTTTGGTAGGATTTCAATTTTGCCCGGACAGCGGCCTTACGGCCTATTTTTTTTCCATTCTTTAACTCGCACAACGTGCACACGGGATCTCCGGGTTTATCGTCCGTCTCTGATAGGACTAGGCTCTATTTCCCACCTACGGTTGTTGTAGGGATCAAGGGAGTGGCATACGGGGGTTTTCTTGGGGTTTTAGCGATAAAAATCACTCTGTGAATTTTTGTTCCCTAGACGGACTCGAACCCGCGTCACTTCGTTTTCAGCACAAGAGCCATGACCACTGTCCCCTACCGCGACACATCTAAGTCGTAAAAATCGGTTTTTAGCAGCTGCACGCCTGGCGCTAGGCGTTATGGGAACATTGATAAGATTGGTTGACCCCGTGCCAGTACAATGTGACTGGGTGTGAGTTCTCCGTTTATCTCTGTGTGGTAGCTCGTTAACATGTCCAGAGCGCTCCACCGGTGGTGTGGCCTATATAATTTTGAAACACAACTTTATTATAGAGTTTGAGACAGACATACAGAGAGGCGGAACTGCATATATATGATATAGATATACCATATACCTAGAGATAGAAAGTGGAATGGAGGATCGATAGGGCAGAGGGAGGAGAGAGAGAGAAATAGGAGGAAGGAGGGTAAAGAAAAATATTTGAGGAGAAAGATCATGTATTGAAAAGAAGCGAGAAATATGTGATTAAGAGAAGGAAGATATATAAAGGTGAAAAGGGGGTGGTTTCAAACAAAAAGGAGAGAAGAACGGGCCCTGATAAATGGGTAGAGAGTAGATTTAAAGAAGATGATGAGGAGGAGGAG